>JAEPRB010000237.1:0-60521 GCA_016758965.1 Circinella minor
ATTACTCAGCGACAAGATTTTCAAAAAATGCGACTTTAATTTTAGAGCATGTGACATTAATTTTGTTGCCAAGCGACATTGATTTTTATTGGCTTGCGACATTGATTTCTACTAGCTGCGACATTACGTTTCGGAAACCCTGTACACAAAATAAACCACACAAAAAAAAAAAAAAAATCACGCTAACCAAGTTTGTTTGATCTGCGTCTGAATAATAGAAAAGACCAAACTTTATATAATTTTTTTTTTATAGCCAATGAATTAATCGGATCAAAAGTTTCTGTGTTATGTTCCGTTAAGACCATAGACAAAAAGTGAAATTATTATGATTTAGAACAATAAGGGCTTTTTAAAATAATATTAATAAAAAAAAAGAAGTAAAAACAAAAAGATATAGAGATAATTAATTCGAAAAATGTGATTGCGAGCGGGATTTGGTGAGATGATGTGGTGATGATAATAATGATGATGATGCTAGCGGGTTAATTGTGTACATTTTTAAAAGGTTGTATATTATTATTGTATATGTTGATCAAAAAGATTAAGTGGTAAGCTTGCTGTACAAAAGAGGGGTATATTGAATAACAGTCATTGCTGATAATGCAATGATACTAAGCAAAATGATATCTTTAAAAAGAAAAAAGTAAGTATCAAAAACTCCTAGATAAAAAAAAAAAAAAGAAGTGAAAGAAAAACAAGTAGAAAACGACTTACTGAATAAAGCTTTCTCCCAAGGTTCTAACATGTACAATACACTTTGTACTTCGTACTTGTAGATTAATGTCGAGATTGAACTTGAAAGTCCTTTATTAGATGTAGATGCCATGTTGTAGAATAGAAAAAAAAAGGGGGTAAAAGATAAATAGGAAGAGAGAAAGGAGAGAGGAAAACTTGGGGCAAAAAAAAAAAAAAGAAAGGACTTTGTGAGACAGGAGTTTGATTCTCAGTCTCAGGTTTGAAAGTTTCCTAGGTTCCCCATTTATCGTCAAGGCTCTTGTCCAATAGTTTAGTATAACAAGCCTCTTTTTTGTTCGAAAAAGGAAAACTTCAAACTAATGAGTGGATTGCTTGCATGGTTTATCCCTTGGATTAAAAAGTCGATAGATTTTTTTTTTCATTTGGTTCAACCGTTTAAACAGAGTATAGTTTTTTAGTGGTTGTAAATGGTATAAAAATAGAACTGTTTTATTTTAAAAGGTATATTATCAATTAATAAATTGGGAAAACTTGCTGCTCTTTAACTTTATATGTAGATATAATACCAAACAGTTAGAAAATTATTTAACAAAGAAGTACTAGTAATTACAAGGAAAAGATGGAGAGGGAAATCAAAACCAACTGGTTTTCGGTTAAAGTGGCCACTTAATACATCGATATTAAACTACCTATTATTAAATAATTCACCAGTATCATTATTATTATAATCTTTCTTTCTCTTTCAATCTATAATAATAATAATAATAATAATAATTAGATATTTTTTTTTCGTTATGAATTTGAAATATTGAATGGTTATAACATAATAATCAATAATTACAATAAAAAGTTGATATATTGAATATTTTAAAAGCATTTTAGCATTATTAATTTCTCGCATTGGTTTTTTGTACAGTTCTCCTCCCCCCCCCAAAACGTCCCTAATTGTTGACAATTTTGGTGTATACAAAATCTTATTGGACACAAAAGACCATCTATATCGGACTTTAAATCCGCTGCAGAGCCCATGGAAGTACCGTCGCCGAGCAATCCAAAGGTCCTTCCTTTCAAACATTATGGTAAGTAAGGGTACCCTATAAGAAATTATTAGGGATTGATGCATCTATTCATTAGAGAGGGTGTTGCATATGTGTGTGTGATAATGGATTCAACAAATGGATGGATTGATGTATCGATGGATGGATTAAAAAAAAAAAGAGAAAACGAAAAGACGATGGATCAACTATATTTTTTTTGGAAACGAAACATTATTGAATCGCGAATAACGAAATTCTAATTTTATTATTTAAAATTGTTATTATTACAATAATTATTATTAATAGGCTGAACAGCAAACTTCGAGAAAGAGAACTTTCCGCAAGTTCACCTACCGTGGTGTCGACCTTGACCAACTTTTGGATTTGTCCTCTGAACAATTCATGGAGTTGGTTCATGCCCGTGCTCGCAGACGTTTCCAACGCGGTTTGAAGCGTAAGCCCATGGGTCTCATCAAGAAGCTCCGCAAGGCAAAGAAGGAAGCTGCTTCTGACGAAAAGCCTGCTACTGTCAAGACCCACCTTCGTGACATGATCATCGTTCCTGAGATGATTGGTTCCGTTGTTGGTGTTTACAACGGTAAGGTCTTCAACCAAGTCGATATCCGTGCTGAAATGGTTGGTCACTACTTGGGTGAATTCTCGTAAGTTTTAAATACATTTTATATTTTGTTTTGTTATATTATGAATGAAAAAGATGTCCATATATATATATATATATATGGATAGTATGAATCTATATGAAATAGGTTACTTAAATGAATTATTTTTAATCTATATAGTATCTCCTACAAGCCCGTTCGTCACGGTCGTCCTGGTATTGGTGCCACCCACTCTTCGAGATTCGTTCCTCTTAAGTAAAAGGATTCTCAAGAGAGAAATAAAAATCAGTACAATCTTGTCTTTTTTTTGTACTAGTCAAAAAGATACAATTACAACATATTTTTTATTATTATTGTTATTTATGAGTTGTGTGGTCATTGATGGAGTAATTGATAGAACGTATATATGTATAGTTTGAAAAGGGTACGATTTATTATTTTGGAAGTAGTTAAGGGTGAACTTATATATTCTAATATGAGTAAGACTATTTGGTTTCAAAATTGTGGATTGGATGTTCAATTTAAGCAAAAGCAAATGCTTTATTGGGATGATGGTGATAAAACATATCATTAGGGAACACGCCACCATTACCTAGATATATTTATAAGTTAATAATTATTTCTTTCTTTAAGCACTGTATTCAATTTATTATGCAAGAGTATAGTTACCAGTATTTTTTGGAGCAGCTAATCGTGGACTATATCCACCATCTTTCTTCTTTGCTGCCATGGATAAGGCTTTGTTGGGATGGTGATGGAAATACATATCGTTCATTACATCTACGCGTCCTACAAATAGTATAATAGAACATGTGAGGCTTTTTACTATAATAAATGTATCTTTTTAAAAAAATAAACTTACCATCACTATGGCTTGGATTATTAGCTGCCATAGCCATGGCTTTACTTGGATGGTGGTGGTAATACATGTCGTTCTTCACATCCACACGACCTTTTAAATAAAAATAGAGCATGTGAGATTTTTACATTAACAAATGTGTTTTATTTTATTTTTTAAAGTTCTTACCGTCACTATGACTAGGATCATTCTTAGCAGCCATTGCCATGGCTTTGCTTGGATGATGATGATAATACATATCGTTCTTTACATCCACACGACCTTTTAAATAAATAGAATACAATAAGTGAGTAAAATACCAGCTGTATATTATTTCCTTAAATAAACTCACCATCACTATGGCTCGGATCATTCTTGGCGGCCATGGCCATAGCTTTGTTTGGATGATGATGATAATACATATCGTTCTTTACATCCACACGTCCTTTTAAATAAAATATAGAGCCTATGAGATTTCTACAATGACAAATATGATTTTTTTTTCTTCAAATAAACTCACCGTCACTATGGCTCGGATCATTCTTAGCGGCCATGGCCATGGCTTTGCTTGGGTGATGATGATAATACATATCGTTCTTTACATCCACACGACCTTTTTAAATAAATAGAATACAATAAATGAATAAAATATCAGCTGTATATTATTTCCTTAAGTAAACTCACCATCACTATGGCTGGGATCATTCTTGGCGGCCATGGCCATGGCCTTACTTGGATGATGATGATAATACATATCGTTCTTTACATCCACACGACCTTTTAAATAAAATATAGAGCCTATGAGATTTCTACAATAACAAATATGATTTTTTTTTCTTCAAATAAACTCACCATCACTATGGCTCGGATCATTCTTAGCGGCCATTGCCATGGCTTTGCTTGGATGATGGTGATAATACATATCGTTCTTTACATCCACACGACCTTTTAAATAATAAAATATAACTTGTGAGTACAATAACAATTGTATTTTCTTTCTTAAATAAATTTACCGTCACTATGGCTCGGATCATTCTTAGCTGCCATTGCCATAGCTTTGTTAGGATGATGATGAAAATACATATCATTCATCATATCTACTCGGCCTACATATATAATAATATGTTACATAAATTTATGTTTTTTTTTTCAAGCAGACTCATCCGTTTCTTTATTTCTCTTTCTCTTTTTCCTTTTCGTTTTTTTTTAAGTACCATCATTATCACTGCCTGTTACACCTATAACAGCATAACCAATAAGTAATGGGATGGCTACTACAGTCCAAATACTTTTCATTATGTGATTTTTTTTATTCAAAGTTTTTTTTTGAAAAATAAAATAAAAAAAAAAAAGAGAAAATTATATTGAAGGGATGGGGGTTGGAACAAATAAGCAAAAGTTAACTTCTTGATTTTGATCATGGGTTGAAACTTACCCCCCCATCTATCATTATCTCCAACTTATAAAATGTTGAGGGGTGGGGTTAAAGATGAAGATATAAACCCTTGGATTCAACATAGATGGTTCCTTTTTTTTTATTATTCTTGGTGTCTAAATGTAATATCAAAACATGTATTAGGATAACTTTTTAAATATGTTCCATATATATAATGTAAAATACAATGAAATAAAATTGCACTGATTTGTTAAAAAGCCTGTGTACCCACAAGGTTGCATTTTTCTTTCCTCTTTTGTCAAATATAATCAACCAAAATAAAATTATTTGAGGTCGATATAAAAGTTTATAGTCATAGTAAAATTGGGGGGAGGGGGGGTTGGTTTGCTCATGACAAACGAATAGCTCAAGTTAACTTAAACGAGGTTAAAAGAAATAATTAAACAAAAAGGACCGGGCGGAGCTGTTCTATTTGACAAAAATAAAGAGCAAACATTCTTTTTATTAAAACAAAATTATCGACCCCATATATATATATTACTTCACTCACTAGTTTTGCGCATATGACGGATGGTCCAGGCAGAATTGCTTCGGATACAACACACCTTTCACGGTCTACCATTTCTGATCGATCGGCCAATTCAACATCCTCACAAACACCATTAAATCAGCCAACGAGTAATTATAATTATAAAAATGGTGAATCCAGCAATACCAACAAAAAAGAAGAACCACACCATCCCGAAGAAAACACAACTTATTTTTTATTAGATATTAATGACGAGGACGATAATAATTATGACAGCAGCTTTGACATTCGATCCAATCGACGTTCTGCTCAAAGTAATGTCAGTGTTCGAAGTAGTAGTAGCAGTAGTAGCAGTTCTTCAGGCTCTAGTGTTTCAGCTCAGGTTGTTATTGATCATGGCAATTCATTACCGCGACGATTGGATAAACGGATTGCACGTCGATTAGGGCGTTCCGATAATGAAGAATCAGAAAGTGACTATGCATATAGTTATACACCACGTCCACAACAACAGACTGGTCAAGGCGATGATGGTGAACGTGTGACACATCCATGCTCAAACGATGACGATAACGACCAAATGAGTGGATCAAAACAACAACAACAGCAACAAACGAATATCACATCACCTACAGGAAGAGATGATAGTGATGATTATCATCATCATCAACTTAATCAACGAGATAATTCAATTAAGGATGTTCAGGGAATGACGGTTTATACTGATGAAGATGATGATTTAATGGAAGAGGTGCCAAGTTGGGATCATGGACGCATACGACGACATGAAGATGATGAATTACATGAAAATAGTCCTTATGATGGTGAAGATGAAGGTGTTCCTCATCAACATCGACATCATAATCATCATCGAAAACCAAGAAAACGAATTAATCGTCTTCGACAAGAAGAATTACAATCTCATTCTTGGAGTCGTCGTGAAAGTCAACAAAAAGTTCGTCGATCTGGTTTGACGAGTGAAGAGGCTTTACAGTAATCATCATCCTCTTTTTTTTTTTTTTTTTTTTTTTTGGACTTTCTGTAAAATGAACTAATAATTAATGTTTCAATTAGAAAGTTACTATCTGTTGCAACCCAGATTTTAGAAGACAAACGAACACAAATTGCAAAAAAAATATGTAAGTTTATAATAATTGATTTGATCAAATAGATTTAAAGTATATAAGTTAAAAGTATACTCATATAGCTTTTTTTTTTTTTATAAATTAAAATTAAAATTAAAAAAAAAAAAAAGCTGTGACAGATTGGGTATTTCGTCCATGGACAATACTTGGTTTGTTAACTGGATTTGCACTATTGACATTTTATATCGCTGGTTATTTTGTAAGTGATCCATATCAATTCCGTTTGACAGGTGCACTTGTCGAAGCATTGTTAGTTTTGGCAATGGTAGCATGGAACGGATATTTATACCATCGAGAACAAAAAATGACGTTATATGAAATGACAAATCGAGCAGCGACAATTATTGAAGCATTAGAAAGAAGTGGTATGAATATGGTTCAGGTAAATCAATTTGATAAATCAATAAGTATAAAAGATACAAAGCATTTATTCACACGTATATATGTGCATATAGGATACTCGAATACCCTTTATTCCATCCATGTCTGTTGCTAGAGTAGTTCGAGACGGTGTTGTACGTATATTCCCTGTCAATTTACTGGTGGAAGGAGATGTTGTTGAAATGCTTTATGGAGACGTAGCACCTGGAAGAATGAAATATATACATAAACCTACAACAGGATCCTTTAATGATCTTTCTAATATCGAACAACTACAACAACAAAACGATACTTCATCTAAAGAAGAAGGAGCATACCCATTAGAAACTAGAGAATATTATCTTGCCAAAGATCAAGTATTTAAACCATCATTTTTTGGTATACCACCCCCAACAGGTCTTTTAGAGGAATACCTTAGAGCACGTGGACGACATCAATTTATCTTACTCGAAACACCCCTTGAAAAAAACATGCGAGTTGCTCTTGCTCCAAAACGACCTGATACAGTTTTAACAGTAGAAGCACGAATACTTGAAAAGATTTTTTATCGTTATATTGTTTGGATTGTCATTGGTGTTGAATTAATGATCAATTTGCTTCGATTCGGTCTCAGGGATAAACTTGTCAATGGTTTCCCAACGGATCAACTTTTGGAATTGGTATCCGCTATGCCCTTTTATTCAATTTTGCCGTTATTACCCTTTTGTTTACCTAGTTTGTGGTTGGTTGCACGAAGTTTTGGAAATGCACAATTATTAATTTTATTTGAGGCACTTCAAATTTCCAAGACTGAATATGAAGATGATGATGAAGTGGATGAATTTGATACAGAAGCTCCACCACCAACAAAAGATGTTGAATTAAGTCCTAGTAAGTTTTTATTAAATATCTTGTCCTTTTTTTTTTTTCGCTAATATATATATACCCTTTTTTTTTTTTTTTTTGTGATATATTAGATGTTGTGTGGGATCGATTTTGTTCGTTATTAATTAAATGGGATCGATTGTCCTTGACCAGATCAACAAATTTACTTGAGTCACTTGGAAGTACGACAGTTATTTGTTCTTTGGATAGAGAAGGGACAATTGCAAATGTAATGTATAGTTTATAAAAGATTTTAAGTTAGTAGAGAACAAGTAGCTAATTATTACTTTTTTTTTTAAAAAAAAAAAATCTTCATATAGCCTTTTCCTACTGTAGAGCAATTAATGTTTCCTGATAAAGATGATATTCGATATTTAGACGTAGAAGATGATTCTGATGAAGAACTTGGACTTAAATTTGAAGATAATGATTGGGAACAATATATTCCGTATGTAAAATTGAATAGAGCAAAAAAAAAAAAAAAAAAAACTGTTATAAAATAGGGAAGTATGATTCTAACATTTTTGTTATTATACCAAATCTATAGTTCTTTAAAACCAGTAGGATTAAACTTTATGTTGAATACTAATTGTGGTGTACTACAAGGAAGAAAACGATCTGAATATCATCGACGTCGTTCCAAGCTACATGTTTATGGACGAACATCACCTGCTAGACAAAGTAAGTAGTATTTATTTCTTGTAATATGTTCTCCCATCTTGAATATTTAATAACATAAAAAAATTATTATGTATCACAGCATGTTTATGTAGACTTGGAAAATGTATTGGTTTTAAAGAAGAAGCACTCAGATCATTTGCTTTAAGAGCTGAAATATATGCATTTGCTCCATACCATGAAATACTCAATGCAACACGTTATCAGTATAGTCAATATTATCAATTTGAAGTACCTAATGCATTATCTACTGTTTTTGAAGAAAGATCATCCGGTTTGTAATTAATTAAATAGGATTACTATTACTATAATTATTGTTCTAACATAGCATCTCAAATTGATGTATATTATATAGGAAGTTATCAACTCTTAACCGATGGTCACCCATCTTTGGTACTTGATAAATGTTCAGATTATTGGGATGGCAATGGCTTACAAACAATGTGTCATACTGTAAGTAAGGAAAAAAATAAATAAATAAATAAATAAAAGGTTACAAAATTTACTCATATATCATATCGATTAAACTTTTTTTTAGATGGAAAAAAAGATTAATGATTTTTTTCAAAATGCTATGGTACATGATATGCAATGTATTGCTTATGCATATCGACCGATTAATACATTAGATGGACATCGAATTCCATTTTTAAATCCTGTAGATGATGATACAGAAGATCCTGGTTGTGCATTTGTCGTATTACCTTATAAACCTCCTAGTTCAGATACTTCTAGTTCAGACAGTAGTAGTACAAGTAGTAGTAGTAGTAGTAGCACTGAAAGTGAAGAAATATTACCATCTCCAGCAGCTCAAGCTATTGCAACAAATCTTGCTCAAGTAACCGAATCACCCTCAATATCATTTACTGATGCACCATTACTTTTGGAAAATGATAATAATCAAGAAGAAGAAGAAGAAGAAGAAGAAGAAGAAGAAAAAGACTTGTTGGCCGCACCATCATTAATAAGTAAACGCCAACGACGAAAACGGTTATCAAGAGCATCCATAGCCACTACTGATACGGGAGGTACGACTGATTATTCATTTGAAGAAGATGAACCAGTAGATGAACAACAAGAAGAAATGTTTTATAAAGAAGTCGTCAAAGGTCAAATTTTCCTTGGTATGACAGCAATGTGTCATCAACCGAAACAGGTAAATATATATAATAACAGAACAAAAAAAGCAGCGTTTTTTTTTTATTATTATTGAAGAGATTAAGGAAAATGAATTGTAAAAAACTTTAAAATTAGAACGTTGTGGACTTTATTGAAGATTTAGGTTTAGCAGGAATTCGATTTGTTAATTTTTCTCCAACAGCAGAAAGGGAATCCAAAGGTAAGGGGATGGGGGGTAGTTGGTTTAAGAAAAAAAAAAGTTGAGTTTAATTAAAAATTAAAAACCAAAAAAAAAAATTAGCATTTGCCGAAAGATTGGGGTTAGAAACAGATTGGAATAGTTGTATATTACTTTCAAGTCCAGATGATGAAAATTGTGGTAATGGTTATCTTCAAACACATGATATAAAAGCTCAACTTCCACGTGGTATCGATCAAATTCGTCGACATCTTGAAGATGTAGATGATATTCCACTTCATGTTTCATTATTTGCTGAATGTACACCAGAAGCTATCAAGGAAATGATTCGTATTTTTCAAGATTATGGTGAAGTTGTATGCTGTATTGGTAATGCATTAAATGCAAAAAATACTGAATCATTTGCATTAGTAAGTTTTTTTTTTTTTTTTAAAAAAAACAAACCCCCTTCTTTCATGTAATGCAGTAGTTTTCAACCTGGGAAAAAAAAATATGAAATTTACTTGTTTTTTATTAGGCTGATATGAGTATTGCTATGGAACCAATGCATACTCGAGCTCAAAGTAAAGGTCGTTTATCATTAAGTGGACGACAACCACCATTAGCAGTAGGAGCTTCGTTAGTAAGCTTACCGTGTGGATTATTCATGCAATATGAAACCAGCTTGTACGCCGTAACACAAATGATTCGAGATGCAAGGAGGTTAATGAGCTGCATTCGAATGGTAAAATATTTTTCTTATTACACAAAAAAATGAAGTAGAATAAGGTATTCACACGACAGATGCATTCTTTTTTTTTATAATAGGGGTTCGCTTTTTATGTTGGTGCTTGTATCTCATTGACATTGATTCAGATTTTATGTTCCTGTATGCTATTACCATCTCCATTAACAGGTTATCAAATTTTATGGATTATGTGGATTATATTACCTATTCTTTCTTTATCAATGTTATTTACCCCACATGATGATAATATTATGCTTCTCATGCCAGGTGAGTTGTATATCATTATTTATGTTGAAGCACATGTAGGCACATTACAAATAAAATTGACAAAACTTTATTTTGATTTTTATAGGTAAAAATATTGAGCACCTGACAGGTTTAACACGTTTCATGGTATACTTTGTATTACGTTATTTACCTTTAATAATAATATGTATAATTATTTATGCCATGTGAGTTTTATAGAAGAAAAATATCTCTCTCATTATATATATATATATTATCAAAAAATAATAACAAAAAATTTAATAATAGGACACTTATTTATTCTCTTGGTATCTCTGCATCACAAGCATTTGGTAGTTATGGTAACAACGGATGGTTACATTGGTCACACGAAGAGCAATGGGCTGTTTTATATGCTCAAAACTTTATGCTTATAGCTTTTGTTTGGTGTCTTGCATTCATGTCACCTTCATTTTTACATCGTACCTATTCACTTTATCATTCCATCCCATTTAAAAATAAGGTGTGGGTGGGTTCATTTTTCATTGTGATAGCAATACAATTCGTTTTTTGTGCTGTATCAATAGTCAATGGACCTTTTCATTTATCCAAGATTCCTTGGTATGTTTATTTTCTTGGTTTCATTTGGCCTGTCATTGCCTTACCTGTACAAGAACTTGTCAAAATGCATGATGATAAAGAATTTACAAGGTTTCAAAAACGATCTAAACTTGAATTTAGTACAAAGGTAAAAAAAAAATAACTCTTTTTTATTTTCATTATTATTATTATTATTTGAAATAATATGAATGAGAAAATTAATTATAGAAATTCTTTTTAGCTTGGTATGCATTCGCCTCTTTAATAAAATTTAATAATAATAGTTGGAGATTTTTTGTTTTTTTTTTTATCTCATCACACTAAATAATAAATTACCCAAAAAGAAAAAAAACTGCATTGTCGGATGTTTCAAAAATTTTAATCACTAGTGAGAATCATTCGTCATTGAGTAAACATTTTTAACCCTGGAATCTAAAGATGAATTCTATTTTTTCTTTTTTCTTTTTTTTCCCCTGCATCTTATCAAAAGATGGATCGTGAGAAAGAAGTGATTTCTTTTTTATTATTATCACATTAAAACAATCTGGTTGATAATGTAAACTAAAGTGAGTTTTAATCTATTAAATAAGGGGAACATAATTACCAAAAAATATTCAAAAGGAAACATCTGATTTCCCCTTCCGAAGCGAGCCGGTCCTCCCCTCCCCCTCCTCCTTTTTTGTATATCTTTTTGTTTTTTGCTCCGTGATCATTTTGATGGCGTGGAGTGCCAAAAAAAAATTAGGTGATACAAAAGAAAAAAAATTGTAATGCAAAGGGACCAGCACCGCCAACCCTTTTTTGTTTATGCTTTTCAACAACTGATATAAAATAATAATAAAAAAAGTCCGCTGAAAAATGTGGTTTTTACCAAGAAGAGGTTGATGGTGGGAAAATGACTTTCTTTTTTGGATTTGCTATAATATATGTTGAGAAACCTCAAAGTATTTTATTTAGGTTAAAGGAAAAAGAAAAAGAAAAAGAGAAAGAAAGAAAGAAAGAGTAGATAAATAAATGAGGGGGTAAACCTTTTATAATGCTTTAACGGGTCACACCGGGGGATAAAGAAGTTCAAGGAATAAAGTTTTAGCTTGAAAAACATGTAATAAACCAAGTGTATTGAAATTGTAAATTGAAAAGAACTACTTTTATCTTTATAATAATAAAATCTACATGTTAATATATATAATATAATATATAACAGTCGAGTCGAGTCGAATCGAATCGAGTCGAATTGAGAAAAGAAATGAAATATATATATATATATATATTATAAGTTGATAAATTTATCACTTTTATGTACGAATTTACTTATGGTTATTATAACTAAACAAGAAAGAAGAGTTTTACCTGGTTAACAAACTTTTACCCCACATAGACACGCCCAATATTTTTTTTTTTTTGGTAAAGTTCTTTTATTGGTCAAATTTTATTTACTTTTTTTTTTTTTTCTTTTTCACTTTGATTAAATCTTTTGGTTCAACTTCTCAAATTTTACTCTTCTTCTTCTTCTTCTTTTTCTTCTTTTCCCAACCTTTCCGGCTTTTAAACACAATTTTTTTTTTATTTTTTTTTATTTTTTTTTCAAATACATATTACCTATATATCAAATATTAAATAACAAAATAACCATTCAACCATTCCTTTTTTTTTTTTCATAAATTCTTATATTTGGAAAACACTTCATTAACAACAACAACAAAAATCAAAAAAAAAAGAAAAGAAACAACACTTTATGCCTGAAGATTCTGCAAAAAGACAGCGTGTTAGTAAAGCATGGTAAGTTATTTATAGCTTTTTTTTTTTTTTTTTTTTTTTTGTCTTTTCTTTTACACTTTTGTTAATATATACTCTTCTTTTATTTTCTACATTTAAAACATGAAAATTTCAAATCTAAAATGTTTTATCATTTGAAATTAAACAAAAAAAAAAAAAAAAATAGCGAACAATGTCGACGGAAAAAAGTAAAATGTGACGGAGCAGTACCTTTATGTGGTAACTGTGTTGCACTAGATATTCAATGTACATATAAAGAATCAACTCGAAAGGTATATCATTATTATTATTTTAAATGAACAATGTCAAAAGATTATATTAAATTAATATATATATACATAATTAATTAATAGAGAGGACCCCCTAAAGGATATATTGAAGCTATTGAAGGACGTTTACATAGATTAGAAGCATTACTTGGAAGTATTGTTCAAGAAGGTGATCCACGATTTCAAGCTGTTATGAATGAACTTAATGCTCCATTAGAAACAGCTTATGGAGAACTTGTACGTCCACGACCAATGCAACGTAGCGTAATTGCTGGATTTGAAGAAGGGGGTGGTGGCCAAAATACATCTACTCTATCTGAATATAGTGAAGAAATTCAACGGAGTACACCTAATGATATGGGAACAAATAATATGACAACAATCGATTCTGTGAATGATAATATGTGTAATCTTTCTATTGATGAAAGTGGTCAACTTCGTTACTATGGAAGGTCATCGGGCTTTTACATGTTACAAGGCAGTAAAAACTTTCAAAATGGCTCTTTTCAGTTTAGCTCCGATGACGCTATTCATTCAATTCAACAAAGAGTGGATCCATTTGAGATGCCGCCAGAAGACTTACAACAACATTTGTTAGACCTTTACTTTGAATACTTTTACCCGTTCATTCCACTTTTACACAAAAAGTCGTTTCTGGAAAAGCTTCATAGTAAAGAACATCAACCTTCTCGATTGTTGTTAAACGCTATTTATGCTGTGGCATCACGCGTTTCTCCTGATCCCCGTGTTCGTACAGATCCTAACCAACCCGATACTGCAGGGGATGTCTTTTTTGAACGTGCACGTTTATTATTAGATTTTGAATGGAATAATTTCCGCGTTTCAACTATACAATCATTATTATTAATGAGTAGTCATCAAAATGGTGCATTAAAACCTACTCGAGGTTGGATTTATAGTGGCATGGTAAGAAAAATAAAATTTAAACTTTTTTTGTTTGTTCCCATTGTTGAAAAAAGTTTATTTATATATAAAAAAATTGTAGGCATTTCGCATGGCACAAAATCTGGGTTTACACAGAAATTGTGACACATGGAATTTATCAGAAGCTGATAAACAAGATCGAAAAAGAGCCTTCTTTTGTTGGTAAGTGATTATAATTTCTTTTTTTTTTTTTTTTTTTTAATGATGTGTTCATTGTTTGTTAACCTTTGATTATTTAATATAATAATATAGTTTTGTCATTGATCGTTTAACATGTGCAATGCATGGTAGAGCACCTATGATTGATGAACGTGATTATGATACACCTTATCCTACAGAAGATGATGAAGATGATGTGGGTCGTACACCACGCATTATAGAAAATTTTATTGCACTAATTAAACTTTGTGAAATTCTTGGTGATGTATTACGGGATTTATATATGGTGAAGGGACGAAAGCAACTTTCTGTAATGGCAACACCTGATAGTGTCATTTCAACACTTGACAAAGCACTCAACCAATGGATGACCAAATTACCCTCTAATTTACGCTACCGACCCCCCAATACCAGATTGGCAGAGAGAGCACCAGCGCCGGCGTTGGAGTTATGTCAAGTACACATGCTTTTTTATACCACTTTGATTCTATTACATCGACCTTTTATTCCGGGACCTTCACAAAGTATTGCACCCTCTGTCTTTCCATCCGCATCCATCTGTACATTTGCAGCCAACAAAATTTTGGATATTGTTGAATCGATTTTTGCTGATGGTCGTTTAGCTCATGTGAACAATTATTCCTTATATTTTATGTTTACTGCTGGTATCATTTTCATTTATAATGCTGCATCCACGGATAGTATGTTTTCATTTGAAGCCAAGATTAGTATAAACAAGATTATGCGTGCTATGGATGAAGTGGAAAAAACTTGGATTACATCCGCTCGTCATTGTAATATTTTAGGAGAATTAGCTGGTCTTCGAGAAATTAATTTATCCAATGTGGATGGTAGTTATCGATCAAGATCTTCACAACAACGACAAGCAACACCTGCTCCTGCAAGTATAGCTGTTCCAAATTCACCTGTCATGCAACAAGAACAAGAAACAGTAGATTCACCTTCACAACAACCTCAACAATCTCAATGTTTATTTGCACCCCAAGCTGAATCAACAGAAGATAAATATTCCAATTATTATGCTGTATTTAATGAAAAATCACCTCCACGATCCAATGGATATGGTATCAATAGTCCACCATTTACAGGTCAAACACCTCCAGCTACTTCACCTAATCCACCCCCAGCTAGTCTTACAGCCTCATCACAAGCTGCTGCTGCTGCAGGAAAACCAGCATTTGATCCATATGCCACCGCTTTCTGGGGTATGCCAACATCATTTGATATTGATGAATGGAATAGTTATTTTGATAATCAAAATCCCCAACGTTTACAGCAACAGCAACAACAACAACAACAACAACAACAACAATCTGGATCATCACAAAATGGAAATAATATTAATAATAATAATATAGTTAGACCTTTTTGGTAATCATCTTCTTTGTATATGTAATATTTTTTTCTTTCTTTCCCTCTCTCTCTCTCTCTCTCTCTCTTTTTTTTTTCTTTCTTCAGCATCATCCATCCATCCATCCATTCTTCACACACATATCATCATTATAATCATATTTTTTTTTTCAAAAAAAAAAAAAAATCGTTGTAGATAAACTTTTGTCATAAAAAAAAAAAGAACTGCATTTTCATATATATTATTTTTATTTTTAATTTTTGTATATATAAATATAATTTGTATATATTATTTTATTATTTTATTATTTTTCAAGTAAAGTATCACAAAAATTGGCTAATTCGATATCACGTTTAGATAATCCTTGACAATCATGTGTAGATAAAGTAATTTCAACTCGATTATATACCTAAAAAAAATAAAATAAAATATATTTTCAACAACAACAACCCCATTTGTTTTTTTATTGCATCCATTTATAATATAAACACATTACATTAAACCATTCAGGATGATGATCCATTTTATCTGCTTTAAGAGCAACGCGTGTCATAAATCCAAATGCTTCATTAAAATCAGTAAATTGATACTTTTTTTGAATAGCGTCTCTTCCTTCAGTCATAGTCCAACCAGATGATAATAATGGTTTTAATACATTTTGTCGTTCTGATTGATTTAATGTTGATAAAAATAATTTTTGTATATTCATTGTATTTTGAATTAATGGACGTCTAAGTGTAATAAATGAAACCATAATTGTTTATAATTTGATTGAAAAAAAAAATAAAAAAATAAGAAGGAAAAGAAAAAACTCGTGGGAAACAAATAATTTATTTTTTCGCTGGTTTTTAAATGAATACACCGGAAACCTTTGGTGAACCGGTCAACTGGTCTTGAAAAATTATCCAATAGAAGCAGAATTGTACCTTTTGGAACTTACTTACCATTGCTTACAGCTTCCACGCACATTTTTTTCATTTCTTCACCAATCATTATGAGCCATCCAATCACTACTTTCCAGCAAGCACTCACTAATTCACACTTTTTCAAGTGACGTTTAAAATAAAAATAGTAATTTATTGTCAGGCCAAATCCCAAAGTTTTTGTTGGAGCTAATCAATAATAAAATATCACCCTTTCAAATGTCATTGTCGTTACAAGTGACATACTCCTAAATATTAAAGAGTAAGAAAAAAAATAACTATAGTTCATTATATAAAATTATCAGTAAAAATAATCAATACTGTAGTACATAATGTATACACAAATATATTTATAATGTCTATTAAATGTCAATAAAAAATCATGGGTACGTTTCTTCACTATATGGTTTGTTAAATGCTACAATAATTGCTATGTCG
Source organism: Circinella minor (assembly GCA_016758965.1). Lineage (NCBI taxonomy): Eukaryota > Fungi > Mucoromycota > Mucoromycetes > Mucorales > Lichtheimiaceae > Circinella > Circinella minor. The sequence goes on from JAEPRB010000237.1 coordinate 16,937, forward strand.
GTTATCTATAGTATAACACGAAAATGACAAAAGCAGTAAAGAAGGTTTAGGAAGATTAAATATGAAAGAGTATTCTTATTATTTCTCAATTTTATGCTACTTACTTTTATTCAAATGTGTACATGAACCCTTTTTTTTTTCTATTCCTCCCCCTTTTTTTTTTTATCTTAATTTGTTTCATACGTATAATTGAAACAACAGCAACAAAACTGTTGTCGATTCAAATAAAAGTAAAAATAAAGACAAAATCGATCCATGTCACCGAAACGACATGGTGATCCAGTCAGTCTTTTGAATCGCATTTCATAGATTTATTCATTGCTCGGCTTCTCATAGTAATGTAGCCTTTTCATACTTTCATCATTTTTTTTTTCGGTTTGTTGGCGGTCCATTAAGCTAGGGGGTACACTGTTTTTATGTATAGATTTTAAAGACCACTACACTTACCCTTTCACCTCACAGCAGAATATAACATAATATAATCTTACTCCTTTTATATAACGTAATAAAGAGAAAAAAATCTAACTACTATACCTGATAAAGATCTACTTAAGGAGTAATCGAGGGCCAAATGTCCGTATCTATAAAACAATAATAGATGTTATCCATAATTATTTTATTAAGTCGTCATGGTAATCCCAGATTATTTTTATTAATAATTCCTTCATTATCTTCGTCTTCGTCCAACAATTCATCCTCTTTTTCTCTTCCTTCCAATAACTCCACGTTAGTTTCTGCATCAAGTACTTCGTTTACATTCTGGATTAATGAGTCAATGCCCATGAAATTTCCAATGCTTTCATCATCTATGATAGGGCAAAGTATGTCGACTTGCATAGTTAACTAGGTTTCGAACTGCGAGCCTTGCATTATATATGATAATAGACTCTTTTGCAGAACGACCCATTGGTGCATACATGCTTTTTTTGTCTGCATCATTCGTTTGGTCCCTTCATCTTCATCTTTCGTAATTATGTCAACTTTATCCAATCCTTCAGTAATTGTTTCGATATATTCCTCACCATATCGAATTACATTTGCGGCTTCATCCTATAAAAAAGAAATTATATGTTTTAAAATTATAGTTATCAAAATAACATTGTAGTCTACTTACTTGAAGTGTTCTCATTTCTTCTAAAGCTCGGTTCCGTTTGTGAAATGCCGCAAAAGGCTTATCATTAGCACTTAATATATCTGTTGTTTCACGGAATTTGCTATTAGGAGAAAGAACATTTTGAGGATCAAGTTCTCCAGGGGTATCAAGCCTTTCATTGGGACCTTTGAGATAATGTTAGTACATAGATTCATTTAAATATGGTAAAAGTGACATAAAAATAACATACCAGCAACTGCAAGAAACTCTGTCCGGGCTTTCTTATACGCCTCCACCGCCTTTTTGACCTTGGAAGCCGCTGCTTCTTTTGCTTTTGCAAGTGCAACAGATCTTGTATAACCTAAAAATGTATAATTTTTTTAGTACATATTATGAACCTGATTAGGAGCTCTTATTACCTATATGGTTATGCCATAAATCTGCTTGTGCAATATCGTAAAGCAAACACAGCGGAACGCACTTTCTGCCATCCATTATCAACATATTGGCGCAATGTTCCAATACGTGTATTGGATCTCCGTGTGCTAACTTGCCCCACTCTCTCATCTATTTTAGCAATCAGATCCTTCCACTCGCCTAGCAAAGATCGTTGACTATCTATGGGGAGGTGACGCAATACCTGACATACTGCCATTGCCCGCTTCCATCTTTGTAGTAGTGTATGACCTAGATATGCATATTAGTTACAGTACTAAATACATAATAATGTTCAACATACCAATTTTTTTGAATTTCTTAGAAGCGTAATGGTCAAGCCCCAGGGTCAATACTAGTTGGCGATTTTCGGGAGACATATATCTTGTAGTAGAAGAAAATCCTCCAAGATAGGACCAAAGATGTTCAAGGTTTTCACCATCTCGAAGTCCAAAACCAGCAAGAGTATACGGGTGGTATTTGGCCTGGCATTTGGCCTCGTGCCCATATACGTGAAAAACACTGACAGCCATTGGTGCATTATAATAACTCCCCAACATTCTATTTGACAAACAAAGTTACAAATCAAGATAAGTTTACTGATAAGTATATATACAATCTTACCTTTAGTGCTGGCTTCAGCTTGCATCCGACGTCGTACATAATGGAGACGTGTGAACCAGATTTTTTAATAATTTGATTCAACACATTGAAAGTTTGAACAAAACTAAAAACAAATGCGGAGGCAGGTGTGTTAAATTAATCAGTTAAGAAGAACAACAGTAATTAGATGAGATATAGTACCTTTCACCAAGGGTTTTAATGTTCATGAATGCCAAGGGGAAATCGTGGCTACATGTAGCACCATATACACCCTTGACATCCAATGCAATTTTCGACCTTGTCGATGGCTTCTTGAGAGCCCGCCACGACTCACACCCATCTGAAGACTATAAGATAAAATCAATTAAAGATGTTTTAGTCTAGATAACATATAAGCAAAGTATTTGCTAATTACCTTCACAGGTTTTTCAATGATATCATCATCTGCTGCCCAGTATTTTTTGACCAACGGTATTGTTGGGTCATTTAGGCTCTGGTGGCTTTTAACCCGGTCAAATCGACGCAAGGACATATTGCCATCCATTGCAATAACCATCCGATCACCATTGGGCGTCATTGCCTAATCCATATAAACACATCATTATAAGAATCTGCTTTTTTTCATAAGTTATTCCAATTTGGTCTCCTTTCCCACTCTAAAGCACTGTTAACGATTGTATTATCCTTTTACCCACCCGTTTTATCATCACAATGTCCATTTTGTTCTCTTGTCATTTACCCTACCATCTCAACATCCATTTCTACTGCCTTATCCTCGATTTTACACCTTCATTAACCATTTTTATCACTACCATCATCCTTTAAGTACTATCCATCCCCGTCACTTAATCTATTTGGGTATTTTGGTCAATAGCTTTCGATTTACCTTCAGTCCACATGTGGGGCATGGGAAGTCTGGCTGGTTGATTTGACACCTTTAGTTATTGATGGTATCAACCAACATCATCATTTTACTATATACAGTCAAAGATGTATTTACCAGACTTTCTATGGATTTAGGCAAAGGAACCTATTTGCGAGATATTATTAGTTCTATTCTCTTACTATTGTAATACATTCATTGGTAATATTGCTTCTAATTTAGTATACCTTGCTATCTTCATGTTCAACAGTAAGCCACTCCACAATAGATGCTACTGAAAGCTGACAGTTGATCCTAAGAGTTGTCATGCTTTTCAGCGCACTTACGTGAATTGCGGTTTTAGTTGCAGATGGAGTAGTTGGTAGCATATGCTGCTCCATTAATGCCAAGGGAAGTGACCGTCTTTCACAGTTCCCATCACAGTATTCAACGTCTATGTTACGGATCGCTACAATACACCCATATTTAATATCCTCGTTAACTAGATTATTTATCACGTTTTTTAATCCTTTTCATTATTTTCTTACCACACTTAAAAACGCAAAGCACGGATGCATATTTTTTTGGTGCAGCGCAGTGGCAAGGATGCGCATCAGGAAGTCTGATAGCTCTTGGATCAGGCTCTTGCCACCCAACTCCACGAAGATAAGCTGCAGCTAATTTTGGATACAACTGCGCGTAATGTTCAACAACACTGTCTTTTGAGTTGGAATCATAAAACGATGTGTTGATCCTGTCATTACTTCCAGAAGGTTGTTGTTCCTGCGTTGTTGCTGTGGGTGACGATAAAGGAAAGTTGTCATCTTCATCTCCTACATCACAATCCACGTAATCATCATCTTGTTGAACTGGTGGAAGAGGCTCCTCTGGCGTGAGGTTTGAGACAAGTGAATTCAAATAATCATAATCAATAGTACCGATATGAGAACCGGCTGGAATCGTGTACACGTTTCCATCATCATCCACAACACGATCTCTCATTCCTCGGTAAAGGCCGTAGGAGTTCTTTTTACGACGTTTTTTTGAATCAACAGAGGAAAAAGGCATTATAGTTAAGTAGTCAATTAACGGAAGGAAATAAAAAAAAATATGCGTAAAAGCTATAAACAATAGTAGCCAGGTCAAAGGTTTTATTGAGTAATTTTTCAAGACCAGTTTACCAGTTCGCCAAAGGTTATAAGATTATTATTTATTTAATAAATTAAGAATTTTGGTGATATATATATATATGTGTGTATTGTATTATATGTGTATTCATAAAGAAATGAAAGTAAAAGTATAGTACATAGTAAAAAATTAACGTTGATACAAGACAACAATATCAAAATGTAACTTTCATTTTCTTCTTCTTGCCAATATCGACATAATTCCACAGCCAATGTTTTTTTTTTCGTCTTCGGTTGGGACCCGACCTCCTCTGGTTGGTGGTAGTTTTTTTAGCCAATGCCTTCTTTAATACTATATGGAACATAGCTTATTAGATGATAAAATGTGATATACGTAAGGGTTCTTTTATCTATTATTGTATTTATGTACCTTTCAATCAGGTTCTTGTCGTTTTGATTATTGAATGCTACGTATGATATTAAATTCACTTCTTCTCCAAACAAGGGTATCAACAAGAATATATATTACATCTCATTGTCACTACTCATAAAAATAAGTTAGAAAAATAAATAAGCTTGTATGGGTGTATAATATAATGACAACATATTTATCTGTTTTGTATACTGATCTTTGTTTCCCCCAAGGTTTCTTTCCCCAGCAGCGAATATCTTACTGCTGACCTGTCATGACAACAGATCCAAAAGCATTTTAAGTTGTACATAATTTTCTTGAAATGCAACAATAATCGCTCGTTCTTGAGTGCACGTCGTACAGTACAGCAAATGAAAATATCTAAAAGAATACTTGTAGTGACAAAAGAAAAGGTTTAAGCATATAAATTCAATATTAATCATAACAACAATAATGATATAAAGAGAAAACTAATATGGCCATAAATAAAGAACATACTTTGTTGTTGATAACACCCATTCAGTCTTGTCAAGTAGATGGTAGACCCTGATCCAATACGATGCTCGCTATATACCTAAAATAGCAATAGACAGTGCTTTATTTCCATTTAATCGTGTTTACTTAATAAGAACCAACTCACCTTATTTGAAACCAGCAAAGAAATGATCAAAGAAGGAGATATCAACCCAGTGACTACCCGGCTCAAGCAACAGCAACAAATGAATTGTTGCCACCACAGGAGGGAGGAATCTGTCATGGCAAGGACAGCCATCAAGTCACTAAAATTGAGCCAAACTAACTCGGTCCTGTCTTTCATTGTCCTTCAGCAGGCGGAAGTGTTGGTCTCCTTGCGGACAAGTTTGGTTTTCCAGATGCGGGTGATCGCCTTTGCTGGTTATTACATTGCAATGCACCAAGGTCATCAAGATATGACATTCGTTGTAAACCTTGAAACTTTATAAAAATTAGTATCGGTTATAAAATGTTCCAATAAAAAAGAAAAGTGGTTGCATAATGAAATATACTATTTCTAAATAAATTTATATTATTAAAAAAAAAAGCAGGTTTTTTTTTTAGCAAAAGGCATTTTCATCTGTTTCACAAGCCCAGTATATTTTATTCTGTCAGTTTGTTTCAGTTGTCTTCTTCATTATCTATTACTTAATTTATTACCGATGACAAATACGTAAAGTCGATGCAGCTAATAATAACAGTTCTAAAACTGCGAGAAATAAAGCATCAACTAGTGACCGACAACCGAAGAACTAGAAGAGGAAGCGAAGGGGCTTCACTCATTGAACGATGCGATCAAGAGAATAATGAACACAATTCCTAACGATTATGATACTGGGATTCTGGCTATAAAGCTTTTTCGCTTCAATCTGAATTCAGGTATATGTAACTGCATTTAGTTATCCCAGCGAAAGTGTCTCGATCTTATATAAAGCACTTATAAAAAATTAATACACTGTTACAGATACCAACAAGTAACACACTGTTTTAGGCACCACAGGGATTAAAGCATGTACCGGAAGCTGTGTATTTTACAGAATATCAAAAAAGCTATACAGTGATGTTATGAAAGATCAATAAAGCAATAGCTGGTGCCATCCTGCGGTCGTTTGTTTTATCCCGCTGTGTTAGGTCGTGCCATTGACCCTTCCTTACTACCCTGCTTCGCAAGTTGTACTTTTGCATAAATAATATTTTCTAACATAATAACTTTTCTTTTTGGTTCAGTAGTATAATGATAATGAATTAACTTATTCAACTTACTAAAAGCACATGACAAATTAAAAATAAAAATATCGTACATTTATATTATATATATAGAATACAAAATTATAAGCAATGCAAAAGTTGATTATAAACCCAATATATCTTTTTACTAAAAAAAAAAAGTAAAAGTAATTCATAAAATAGGCATAATAACTATTAAAGAAAATATGAAGAAGACAAAATGTGTATTTTAAGATAAATTCTTTCATAATCATATTTGGAAGCATAATGGTGTATAAGTCAACAAGGTAACATATATATTCTGTGTGTGTGTTATTTATGTTACGTTACTTCCATTAACCAAAAGTAATGCTTACATAGGTAAAGAGGATTTAAGTAAAAGATAGTTATTATCAGTTTCCTGATAAATAAGAATAATATCAGCTATATACATATGTAATCTTATTATTATGAAGTCATTATATCATATTATCAAGTGTCAGCTAGGTAGTTATTGGAGACGGCAGGATAGTAAGGCATGACCAAAGACAGAGGATGAAAATAATCACCGCAGCACGGTACGACTTTTGGTTGCTGCTGTTGCAGTTTATTGTTTTATCTTCTTCTTTCCCGCTACAATAAGCTATACAAAAAAAACTTTCTTCTTTAAAATCTAAACTATGTCATCCTATAAAAGAACATTCAACCTCACATCTCGTGCAACATGAAAAAGATAAGAACGCTCCGAGCAGCATTCTACTACTACCCACTAGAAAATCACGTAGATTATTAGAGAAAACTATGAGGGCATTAGATATAAGTGGTGCGAATGAAGCAGCAAGTATGGCAACTACTTTTACAGAGCATTTCAACATGCTAAATATTTTATAGCTTCTTCAGGAAATGTCGAAGAGGAGGAAATCACACTGGTTGACTCAGTCGCTGTTACGCATGAGGAAGATCTTGACGCTGAACCTTCGACCTACCAAGTTCATTTTTCAGTTGAATGATATTTTTTCTTCTTCTTGATTAGCGGCGATACATTACATGACAAACTGTATAAGCATTGTGTTAATTGGATGAAAAATTATAACAGTCTTACAAATCAAGAAGTATCTTGCTTACAGTAAGTATTCATTGAGAGCAATACACATGATCAAAGGATAATGAACGTGTCCTCTTACTTTGTTATGCATGATAAAATAGTGCTACACTTTTCGGAATTGTGAATATGCTGAACAAAAGAGACCACAATTTAAATAAATCTTATCCCCCAACTAGTACTCTTTCAGAAGTCAATTATATTGCCAAGGGTATAGTTGTTAATGAACAGCAACGTGTTGTTGAAGTTTTAAATAATTTACACAAGGTAAATAACTTTTGCATATTTTTTATTTTGTTTTCGTTCTTCGTAGCGATATATATTGCATAAAATAAATTGTGGACTTTACATTCATAACGGTTGGCTATTATCTAGGTGTATTTAACTCGAGGAAGGTGTGCGTGTCGAATCAACAATGAAAAAAGCGACAATTATTTCACAATGAGTTATCAGAGCAGAAACTACCATTCAATACAAGGTGTGTGAGATTATGGAAGTTATGTAAGTAAGAGAAAAAAGATGTCGTAACGTGTGTCAATTAATAACTAACGATACGATTTTTGTGGTATCTAGTTGTATTAATGAATTAGAATATGGAAATTGGTCTACTTTGTCAAAATCTGAAACCAATGGCCTTTTCTATCAGAAAAAGGCTTTTGATATTATTTTCAGAACGTCGGACGATTTACAAAAAGTTTATCTCAATGTGTAAGTAGACATTGTTGTTAGTTAGTGAAGACACACTTACTTGAATTATCATTATTATTATTCACACTATTCTTTTTATAGAGGAGAACTGGCGGTCCCTGTCTCGCTTCGCTCGACTGAATGAGCCACTTCGCTTCCCTTCGTGTCATCAACGAATCCACGTCGCAAGGGGGGTAAACCCCACCTTGACCCCCCCCCCCATTGGGAGCAAGCCCTCAAACCCCCAGTTGACTATACATTCAAAGGTGGATTCGAGGGTACGATACAAAAATACCTTATGTAAGATATTAAGACTGATAAAAATGATATAGGTCGGTGTTGTAATATTTGAATTTCCTTTTTTAGGTTTTATAAAATCTAAACTTTTTAGCAGTATAGACAACTACTGCTACAAAATTTGAACGGATTATTAATGAATATGAGTCAATGTTCAAAACAAACCAAAAATATTTGATTTATCGTCTGTGGGATTTAAAAAGATGGGAAGTGATGACAATTATTTCAGCTTGCAACAAAATAAAAACGTTCGTACTATGAAATCAGTACATCTTGGATCATTATTAGCTACTGTTAACCAAATGGATGTTGTGTTGGGTATAGAGATATCACTGGTAGGTTACTTTACATACCAAGTATAATATTATGATTTGTCTTGATGACAATATCTAACGTCTATTTATCAATAGGTGTGTCAAGGTATATGTTTGCAGTACTATTACCGTATGAAGGAGTGACTTTTGCCATCAACGTAATCAAAAATAAAAGGGAATTGCTACGGACACCCCCAAAACATACTATATTAGGTAATTTCAACTCTTACGGACACCCCACACACTTTTATATTTTTTTCAGAGGCACATAGCAATCTGATATAATTACAACCATTTATACACTATTCATACAATTGTTATCGTTATATAACTTAAAAATGTTTATAGAACTTATATTAGTAGCTCAACTTTTTATGATAACAATCAAGAATAATTCTTATTTTTTTCTCACTATACTATTATATACACAAGTGAGAGGAGTTGTCGTCCTTATAAAGACAAGACAAACAAGAAGGAATAATGTATACTTTTAATGTTACATATGAGCGGTCAAATAATCACTATGAGTGTTGAATTGATAATTTTATATATAATCTAAGAACTTAGTTGATAACTTTTTTTATTTGTGGGGTGTCCGTAAGCCAAAATATGAGGTGTCCGTGGCAATTCCCAAAATAAAACTGTATTTTTACCTGTGAATAAGTACGATTTGGATGATTTTTTTGATAAAAAGAAACACGTGCTTCCTTTGTTATTTACTTATAAGGTAAGATAATAATATATATAATAACAATATGATGGATAATAATATATCAATATGAAGAAGACAGCTCATTTGTTTTTTTATAGGATATTATCATGAAACAAGCACAAGGCATTGATATGCATTGTCGCGAAGCAGTTCGAGAACGTCCCGTATATTATGAATCATTAAGTTCACCAGAATACCAATTACCTCTCCCAAAAGATAATTCAATTGCTGATCCTACTGATACGTTCACAAAAAAAACCCCTCCCCTCATATTTTTCTATAATTGTCATATGAACAAAATTCAGTAATAATAATAAATTATAAGGGAATGACTACAGACGCGCCAAAAATCCATAGTCAGACGAGCCGGCACTTCAGTAACATGGCGCGTCCTTCGTCTACCCTTCTTTTTCTCCTACGTATTCAAAATATTCACAATCTCAACAATACTTATTAACAATATATTTAACGTATTGTGTCAATTGAACATAGAATTTCTATTTCTACCTATAAAATATACTCAAAAATCACTAGAGGAAAAAATTATAAAAGAATGCAATATATTGTAACTATACAAAGAAGCCAATAACAAAAGAGCAAAGCAGTAAGGCATAGATTAAAAAGTGGTACTAAATATGAGCATATAAATCAGTAATACGTATGTAAATATATTATGCTGTGTCATAAATAAACGAAAGTACAAGAAAAAAATATATGAATTATAGTATAGAATGGGTGGAGTTATAAGAGCAGCTGAAAAAAAAAAGATTATTATACCTAGGATAGAGGAATAATTTGTATAATACAAATTACTAAGTAAGAAAGTACCATATAAATACGAAAGAAAAAAGAATATGGGTCATACATAGTAGAACGAAAAAAGATAACATAAATATAATAGTACAAAACGATAAAAAAATCAAATTAACATATTAAATATGTATGAATAAAAGTAGTTTTTAGAAATCTCTTTTAAAAATCATAATCTTCGGTCGTCTTGTAGCTCATTGTAGACTCCAGAGTCAAGATTTTGATTCTTAAACAAGACTTCTATTGCATACTCATATGAAATATTGTTGAATGAGTCAAGAACAAGCCTTAAGCACAAGAACACTTTGTATGAAAGATAGCGGCATAATCTTCAAATGTTATTATCTTTGTTAGAATGAACTTATGTTGGAAAATCCTGCTTGTCGATGGATCCCGTAGTAATAGCAAGCTTATATTAATATATACGTACAACATCAAATATTAGTATAAGTACAATATTTCCATTACATAAATATTTCAAAATGTCATTACTGAAGCCTTCAAAAATAAAAATAAAAACAGTATATGATTTTTTTTTACTTTAGGAATTAATTCTTTATACGTAATTTAATTTGATATATATACAATATATTTTAATAGATCTTCAAATGGGTTGAAATTTTTATAAATATTCAAAGTATTACGATTCAACTAGTCTTTCATATTTTTATTCATAATTCTTTTATTTAAAGAAGAGGAAGCCCCCCAGTTTAATATAAGCAAACTTGAACAAAAGCAAAACATAAATAAAACAGACGAAAGGGCCGGATCAGAATTGGCTCGCCCTCGTCTGATTATGAATTTTTGGCGCGCCCGTAGTGATTCCCTTATTTAAAAACCAGTGGGTGATTTTTACTTTTTTTTTTTTTTTGTTTTCTTTCATTAAAAAAAAATGGTAAGCTAAAAAAAAAAGTGAAGTTATAGATTAATTTCTCATTAATTTTTTGTTTATATTAATAAATGATAGGATCGATTTAACATCAACAGTCAAATTGAACATTGTATGTATTTTTTTTGGAATAGATATAATTATATATATTTTCTTTAATAAGTTTTAAAGATTTAACAGATTGAAATTCATATAATTATTATAGTACAATCGAAATATGTTGGTACAGGTCATGCTGATACAATCAAACAGTACGTTTTTTATTTATATATATATATAAGATGAAAAGACATTTGTTAATTCATTGTATATATATTTATTGTTGTTTATTTTAGTGAATGGTTAGCAAATCAACACAGAGATAGTTATGCATCATTTATTGGTCATACTTCCCTTTTGTCCTACTTTGGAACAGCAGAAAATGAATGCACAGCTCGAGTCAAATTTAACTTGATGGAGGTATGATAACGAGAGAAATAATAGTAAATTATATATAAGAAAAGAAAAAGTAAATATTTAAAACATGTATATATATATATATATATATATATTATATATTTTATATAGAAAATGGTACAACCATGTGGTCCTCCACCTGCACGAGAAGAACATTAAAAAAAAGAAATAATTTGGTATATTACAAAAGAATTGTTTACTAGTTAACCTATTTGAAAGTGATCGATTTATAATTATTTTCAATCTTCTTTCGAATCGGATAACAATTGTATATTTGGTTTTTCGTTTTTTGTTTGTCTATTTGTTACTGAAGGAATTACAATATCATTATCATTATCATTATCATCATCATTACTATCACTTTCAGATTCTTCATTTTCTCCATTTTTCTTTTTTTGTTCAAATACTCCAAGACCAAGATTCTAATTAAAAAAAAAAAGATTATTTTTTAGTAAGAACTTTTTTTTTTTCAAAAAAAACAACCCCATCTCCTTCCTATCCACCTTTCTAATATATCTTTTACCATTTCAATATATTGATCTTCTTCGTGTATATTTTCAATATCCAATTTAGATGGATCTTGTTGTCTTAATTGTTCATTGGCTGTTTGCATTTGTGGTAAAAATGATTGAACTCTTGCTAAGACTAATAATTCCAAATCAATTTCTTTTGCTATTTTGTTGTTGTTTTATCTTTTTTTTTATTTTTTTTAAAAAAAAAAACTTACTATCATTACTAGAATCTATTTTAAACATTTTTGGTTTTTCTTTTGGTATACCAGGTGCTTCTTCTACTATGGGTACTGTTGATATATCGTCTTCATTTTTATTATCTTTTTGATCATTGACATCAAGTAATTTAGCTAACAATTTACACCATTGTAAATAAAAAAATCTCTCGTTAGAAAAAAAAAACAGATTGTTCAAAAGTAGAAAATGTATTGATTTCATTATTTTATTTTTTTTACCCAATGTTTTCTTTCGACTAGGAATATTAAGAAGATCAGAAGAATGTGTAATACGATCACTCATATTTGTTAAATGATCTAAAAAACTTTTTTTTTTTTTTTGGGAGTTTGTAAAAAAAAAAAGGTTATTATTAGAGCACAAGTAAAAAAAAAAAGACACCGAATAAGCTGCTTTTAAACTGCATGAATAATTTTTTCACTACGTAGGACAACTTGTTTCGTTTCGATATAAAAAAGAATGATGTTTTTATTCAAACAATATAAATAATAATTACTAATACAATTCACAGATAACTCAATAATAATACTTGAATTTATGTGATAATGGATTTAACCTTCTAATTAATAAGTAGTATACAGTGAAACACCCTTTTTTTTTTGGTTATCCAGAGTTAGAACGAGTACAGGAATCTTTATTGTTATTGATGCCATATCCAAACAATAAATGTGAATCCAATCAAACATCCCCACCATAAAATTGTAGATCCAGGTGAAGTATGTGCATTCCATAACAAAAATCTTGATGATTCTACTTGATCATCTACATACATGGGATTCGGTGTAAATCCTAATGGAAACGATTCCGGTTTCCATAGTGTCACTTCCCATAATTGTGACGCATTCCCAAAAGAACAATGATCCAATGCAGTGACACCTGTATTATTAGGTGTAAAATCAAATTCATAACTCGCTTGTGGATAAATACATCGTGGAATCATATTCCATAAATGAGCTCCCGATACTAAATAAAATAAATGTCGACCATAATGTCGATCTTTTTCACGGTCAGGTTCAATCAAAGGTCCATTCATGCGATTTTCTCCAGTTTCTGGATCGAACCGAACATTATTCCAAAGAGGTGTTTCGGATGGATCGGCACGCATAAAAAGCCATTGTTGTTTATCTTCTCGAATGGATTCATATGTATTTATATAACGTGGTTCTAATTGTCGTTTACGATGAATAGGTCGTGGTAAGGACTCATTATAAACACCTTTAAATCCAGGGTATATATCAAAATCAATATCGTTTCGTGTAATGTTATCAACTTCACATTGCCTGTATACATATTAAAGAAAACCCAGTTAAATTATATATCTTTCTTTATTAAAAAAGACTAGTTTAAAAATAATATATATAATATATACATTACCACATGACTGCTGCATCATCTAAACCCCTATGATGGTCCCATCGAGTTGAAATACACTTATCATACTAAAGTATATAGATATACACATAATGAGTACAAATCACAACCCATATCTAATTTTTTTTTTTTTACCTTGACTTTATTTAAATGATGAATACTATAATTTTTTCCACCATATTCATCATTACCATGCCACTTTACTGTCCAAAGCGTACCATTAAAAACAGTCGAGTTGGCTCCTTCAGTTCTATATTTCGAAATAATTAATATCTATCTTGTTAGCTTTGCATAAACACACACACACACACACATATATATATATATATATATACTTACGGTACAACTTGATTATCGAAATCGATGAATTGTAAATATTTTCCCGTTTCAACATGTTTAAATGTATAAAAGCCAGTCTAATTCTCAATCCTACAATGTCATTATTTAAAGTTTCATAATTCCCCACCTCCCCCCTCCCTTCCTCCTCTTCTTTAGTTTATTTAACATTATTACAAAAAAATAAAAATAAAAAAACAAAAAGGAAAACTAAAACTTACGGGAATATGTGTAGAATTTTTAAGAATTTGATCACCTGTAATATAAGCTAAAGGATAAGTACCTTCACCTGCAAATACATTTTTTGAAAAAAAAGATATATAGAATAAAGTTAAAACGAAAGGAATGGAATACATATTTTTTTTTGTATTAGGAAAAGAGATTGCAACAAATTGAAAGAGAAGAAATTAAGCTTTTTTTTTTCGGGTTAATTAATTACCTTGACAAAAAAAAGACATTTTTTTTTATCAAAAAGGCTATAAATAAAACAATATTAAAACCCATTTGTTTATTTATAAACAAGTATATTAACTAGGCACCCACCATTCTTTGAGAAATTAATTAAGTTGGATTGTGAAACGTAAAAATGTATAACAACATTTGTTACAAATAAAAGTTATTATTATATGGACTTCTTCATTTATGAGCATATTAGATATATACATTTAGTGTATTAATTTTATCAATCTTTCTCATTTGCATTACGTATATATAATAAAGAATACAAGGTTTCCAAAAAGTAATGTAGCGTTGCCAGTAGAAATCAATGTCGCTTGGCAGCAAAATTAATGTCACATGTCCCAAAATTAAAGTTGTTTGCTTAGAAATCAACCTTATCGAAAAACTTGTCGCTGAGAAAATATAAATATTATAGGACACTAACCCTTTATTTATATACGTCGAAATATCAGGGTTTACACCATTACACGTGGTATGATCAGTGGCCGTGGTAGTACTGGTCAGTGATCGTGGTGGTGTTGAATTCCAGCAGACAAGTACAGAAACAGGGTTCATCCAAAGTGGGTTGAACGTCAGACATATTGTAATGAACAGGCTGGCCGTTTTTGTTGGCTGGACGAACATTTACACCATGCGATGGACGACAAATAGGATGTCTTTCCAGGAAATAGCACAAAAAAAAAGGTCCCAGCATCAACTTCATTTCGAAAATGGACAAAACAAAACCTAGTAAACATCAACAAATATAAATCAGTACAGTAAAATCCCACTTTTTGCACATACCCGTTTTTTTGCACGACTTTCAAGCTAAATCCCACCTGTGCAAAAAAACGGGGTTCAACTGTAACTGTAATTATTTGGCCAGCCCTTGCTTCAATGGATAGATTCCCCAACCACATCATCTGCACCATTCTTAAATTCATAAAAAATAAACCAAGTGGTTCATTTTCTCTTATCATGTTTCCACTCCACCTAGCTTAGATATTTCTTCCTTTTGTCAATCTGTACCCCATATGTATCTTCACTCCACCCCCACATTTTTCCTGCTGCCTAGCAGGTTTTTCAGTACTTCTCTTAGTAAGCTGACGAGAGAATAAGAAGCTGAATCAACGTATGCTCAATTAATTTCGTCTTTAGTAAAATATATAATTTCAACGTAACTGTAATTAAGCAACAGCAGTACGTACCAGTGTTATAAATTGATTTTTTAGAGACTATAATATAATATAGTATCTACATATTTTACGCGCTCCTCTCCCTCCCTCTCTTTTTTTTTTTCTGCAATCTGATTCCGCAACTTTTTTTTTCAAGTCAATTGCGTTAAACCATTGGATAGTTTTTATATGTTTTATCTTTTCTTTTCTTAATTTTTAATAGCTCTCCTGTTGACCTACGTATTGAACACAAGTACTTTACGTTTCATGAATCTTTTTGACAAATCTGTATTGGTATCAAGGTGCTGCACCGTAACAGAATGTGTTGTATGTCTTGCGACGATTTTGTTTTTAGTGCTTGCCCAACCAAAAAAACAACTGACATTGTGGTCTATGGCATGTTTTTACACACGAGAAAAAGAAAAGCAATATGTTCAAATCCGTGGCAGTAATTTGTAGTCGTAGATAATCTAATTCCGATGCTTTATTTTTGCCTTTATATAATAATAATAAACTTGTTTTCCTTTCTTCCCCCTATCTTTCCAGCTAAAGTGAAATTGTTCAATTTTTTTTTCTGGGAGAGATATTATAATACTAATAATAATAAGAAATGATAGTGATAGTGATAGTGATAATAATAAAGTTATAATAGAAATAAAAGTTGTTATCCAAAGTAACGGTATCACATCTTCAGTCTTCGTTTCGTCAATATTGGGTATTTGCTGCCATTTTTATTGGCATGCGCCATTGATTTCTACTGGCTGCGACATTACTTTTTGGAAGCCCCTGTAATTGATTGAAAAAGGGTAAAATTTACTGTTTCTAATTAATAATAATATATATATATATAAGCGACTAGGTCCATTTTTGGTAAAATATAAAGTTGTGTTGAGTTTATACAAATGGGTAATAATACAATCGATTTATTTCGTGATAAACAATAATTGAAAAAAAAACGCGATTAGAAAAGATTTACACGGAGGAACGCAATTGCTGCATTTTTCGTACAATAGAATTTTCACCAACGTTAGTAATTTGTTGACAACCCGTATGTATAAATTGATTGAGTTGACTATTATCATTATTTAATGACTCTGCAAATCGTTGCAATCCACTATCCGTAATATTGGGACAATATTTTAATACTAATTGTATCAAAGATTCAATTCGTCCCAATACTTCCAAAACATTATCATCCAATGCTTCAAAATGAGATAATTCCAATTCCCTGAGTTTTTTTTGAGATTGACGTTGTTGTAAAAGTGTTGCAAATTTAATTAATCCATCAGGTGTCACTTCACAAGGATTATGTAGATCATTATCAGGTGTATATAATATTATTCTCTCCACTGATGATTGAGGATTTGCTAATTGTACCATGGTTTCATCAGTTAACAGAACGTAACGAAGAGAAATTTGGTAGAGAGGTGGAAAGGTAATGAGTTGATTGAATCGAGTAGGTACGGGTGTAAGAGGATGTTCTATCAAATCGGCTGGAAATAACCAATCATCCGCCCGATCGAAAGATAATGATAATCTTTTCAGTTGTGTCATTCCAGTCAATGTATTCACAACTTGATTTGTAAATAATGAAGGGTTCATTTCCAATGTTATTTCTTCCAAACAAAAAGTGTTAGATGACTGACGCTGATGTTGATAATGTTGACGTAAAAATTCAAGTAAATATCGACTAAAAATGTCTGTAAATACTGTTGCAGATAGTTCACGTAATCGTGGTAACTGTATCTTTTGTTGATTTAATCTTGGCCAGTTTTTCCACATGTTTTCTGATATAAGTTGTAATAACCCAGTAGGGGTATACTCTGGGTCCTCATCCTCCAAGGGTAGTTCTCGAATATTTAAAACTTCGAGAGTATCTTGTGCTTCTTCTAACAGATCAATAATGTTTTGAACGCAAGAGTTGCCTTGATCATATGCAACTCGAAATGTTTTCAATCCATACTTTGTGTTGTTATCATTATCAGGTATACTTGACCATTCGCATAACTCGTTGAAATCACAATCAATGGATGTTATTTTGGGACATAGTTGAATGATACGCGTAAAGTCGAAATCATTTAAAATCAGTAAATGGGTATCCATGAACATCATATTTTCAAGAATTAATCCTCCGTCTAATTTATATAGTTTGGATGCTTGAAAAACACGTAATTCTGGACAATGTCTTAATAAATATTTAATACGTGCGTCAAAATTAAATCGAGTATCGAGATGAAGGTAAAGCAAATGAGGTAACAATGGTAATTTATAATCATCATTTTCGTCTTGTTCTTCTCGATCAATCACGTTATCCTGATCATCAATTAATACATTATCGAAATCAAGATGAATAGTAAGATGTGTCAATTGTTTGGGACAAGCACGAGCAATTTCTAATAATGAAATATCACAAGGATAATTCATCAATATTAATTCTGTCAAATTTTGTTGTGATGAACTTGTTAATTTTAACATATGAAGAAATGCATCATTATCATTATTTTCTGGACCTTGATAAATAGCTAAAAAAAAATTGATAAAATTTTAATTGAGGTACTACAAAATATTTTTGATAAACATTCTCCTCCAAATAGTAATAAGTGTTATTTACTCAAAGATTTAGGTGAAACATTATAATCCTGAAAAGCTTTGAAAATCCCTTTCCATTGATGGAATGTAAGCATTACTGTTCGTACATGAGGTCCAAGACAATGTAATAAACGTATATTCTTTTTTTTCGTTGGTCCCCTGACAAAATTGATTTTAGACCACAAAGTATTATTAACATGAGGGGGTATATTGTCAAACCATGAGTGACTCACGGTCATGGCTTCAAGACATTCTTTTTGAGTAAGATGGGAAAAGATGAAAGAAATGAGTTCATGGGATAATAGATTGAAAAAAAAGTCTGGCATGTTTTTTGTATTTTTTATAGTGGCGACAACCCCAGGTTGGAAAGAAAATGAAAAAAAAAAAAACGCGACAATAATTTTTTTTTAAAAAAAAAAGTAACAACCGCACCCTTTGTTTTTTCTTCCCTTTTTTTTTTTTCTTCTCTTTCTTCCCAATCTTTTAAATCTTTTGTTTTATACATTTTCCTTATAAATGACAAGTTATTCTGAAGCAACATTAGAAGCAAGTCAAGATATTATTTGGGATTGTCCTAATTGTGGTAGTGACGATGCTGATTTTCGTCGACATGGTGTTCTTGCAGGAAAAGCGTATGTCGATTATAAATAATAATCTTGTCTTTTTTTTATACGCGTTAAATTAAATTACTAATTTTTCTTTAAAAAAAAATATATTTAGTATTTGTAAAAAATGCAAACATAGTTGGAAATGGCAAAAACCTAAAAATACTTTTCAAGTAACCAATAATACGAAAACATCCGTTGAAAAAATTAAAAAGAGCAAAGGCAAAGAACCCATGCGCTCATTATTCAGTAATGAATCTACAGAAAATCAAAACAATAGTGAAGAAGAAGAAGAAGAAGATACCAATCATAGTCCTAGTGGATTTGTGGATCGTCGACTTGATAAAGTTTTTTCAAAAACTGAAGAAAGAATCAAAGCATTAAAATTATTAAAACAATCTACCATCGGTTTAGCTCAAGAAGAAGATGAAGAAGATGAAGAAGAAGAAGAAGAAAGTACTAGTTTATTAACATCATGGCCCAAAAAAGTATTAAAACCAAAAAATATGAAACAAGCAATTGACAATGATGCAGAACAATATCAAGCATCCTCTGGATCAGAGTTTGAACCCGATTTTAATGATAGTGATGCTCCTGAAGAAGAGGATGCTCCTGAAGAAGAGGGAACGAATGAACAAAAAAAGCAACCCTCATCAACAAAAAATAAACGACCATTGGAAAAAATGCGTGATGAATCTGATAACGAGAGTGTCTTTTCAGACATGGAAGACTTTTATGAAGAACCCAAATCAAAAAAATCTAAAAATCATAAAAAAAATAAAAAAGCTATTTATAAACCAAGACCTGGCAATCGTAAAAGTCCTTGGATGCTTTTTAATGCCGAATACCGTCATAAAATTGTAGAAGAAAATGAAGAATTAAGTGGTCCAGAAATTCAACAAAGGTTATCAGAAATATACCATAATCTTCCAGAGGTAAAACAAAACTTTTTTTTTTCAAATGACGATTTATTATAGGATAGAAATAGAATTCACTTACTAACGTAAAACATTTAGACTGAACGAGAACGTTATAAAAAAGAATCTGAAGAATTTCGTAAAGAAATCAATGAACAACGACATGTACGAGAACGGAATCAAAAATTACCTGGAAATAGTTATATTCAATATACAAGATTTATTTCACCACAAATCAAACTTGAACATCCTGGTATTAAAATGCAAGATCGTAATGCTCTTATTGCTCAAGGATGGAAAGAATTAGGAAAAGAAGGACAACAAAGATTTGTTGATGAAGCCAAAGAATTAATGGAAAAATTTAAGAAAGAGAATCCTGAATATTATAAAGCACATATGCAACGTTCTAATGCTCGAAGAAGAGCAACGGATGAAAAAAAGAAATTGGGAATGAAAAGATTACTTAGAAAGAACAAAGATAATTAGTTTTTTTTTTTTCGATTCTTTAAATAATTGCTAATAATAGTAATAATAACAATAATAATAATAATACTTTTTACTGCCTGAACAATTACAAACATATAGAAACAAATAACTTTTTTATATCGTTATTATTATAATATTCACAAGTTAACATACTAATTTATAATTCAAACTTTTTTTTTTCTTTTTTTATAATTATAATACGGATGTGTATTTATTGTTTGGATGAAAAGCTCATCACTGTACGTTATAACGTAGCAATATACGGTACAATCTCATATTTATTGATGTCTATCTTCATATACTTATGGATTATATTTGAGACGATCTGCATACATATATATTCGCTTCGTTACACTATAATTATGCATGAAGACATATTGAATGTTATCCTTACAAGGTTTCACTACGGTATAATTTTTATTACATAGTGTTACTAGGCACCATTATTATTAATTAAAGGTTTCCTATTTACGGATATGGGAAAAAATTATGCCGGACTGGGAATAAAATGGTGGTTTTTTTTGACAGTTAAAGCAAAAAAAAAATTGTCTTAACTTTAAACTTTTTGAATTACTACGTCTGTAATAAACTATTTATTGGGGATTAACCATTTATGCATGTTATACATATATGTAATGTATTCAGAGAGGAAAAACTTTACTTGACAACAACAACAACAACAACAATAAAAAAAACCACATGTTAAAAATATTATGCATTGTTCTAGAATGTTGGTGTTACTTTATGCATCGAATTATAAATCTTCTTTTACTAATATAAAGGTAACTTTAAAAAAATAAAATAAAACGAATGAGTTATAAAGAGCGAGAGAAGGGAAAAAGTTCTTTCTTTTTACAGGTTAAATTCAAATATAAGTAATAATATAAAAAATTCAACACAGCGGAAAAGTTTAATTCGGTTAAATTCATCCCGAACCATAAATAAAAAAAAAGAAAGAGAGAGGCGCAAAAAATAAACCCCATCATAAGAAAACATTATTTTATATGTAAAAAAAAAGACTACGTTCTTCGAAAAAAAAAAAAAAAGTCATAACAAAAAAGGTTTTCTTTTTATTTCCCCTGCTTTCTTAACTTTCTTTTCCTCTTTTTTTATTTGCCCTATTTAACTATCCTTTCCTCTTTTTTCCCATTATACATATATCTTTGTAAATAATGCCACAGTGGATAGGGTTTCATTCTTTAAAAGAAGATAAACCTACTCCAAAACAACTTAAAAATTTAGTTGGAGGAATTCATAATAAAGGGTCGTCTTCTTCGTTACCACTAGCAACAACCAACAATGACAACACGCATCATGACAACAATAGAAGTAATGGCCGAGCCTCGCCATCACCATCGTTACGATCATTATCACGATTAAACTTAAAGTCATTCCATGCCTCATCCCATGATAAAGAAAATGTTGAAGATACGCGTATGATAGAAGATATTTTACAAGTACGTCGAGCTTTGGATTATTTCTTAGATTCACATATTAAAGAAGCTGAAGAAATACTTGTCCCGAAACACAAAACAAGCATGTATTATTCTCTTGGGTATGGTTTTATCTTGTTTTTAAAGAGCGCTATGACATTTGAACAAACGGATGTCGAAAAGACGATGCATGCCTTGAAACATACTATTCAACTAGCCAGTGCTCAACAAAAAAAGGGTGTTGGGTTCTTGGATAATATTACTACTTGGGTCAAAGGAAATCAAATTCAACAATTAAAAGCAATGTCGAGAATTCAACGTCATGCTGTAAGTAGTATATCCCATTTATTGAGTAATTCAATTCATTCAATGATGACATCTATTTTGGTGAAGAACAAGTGTATAAAAAGGATAAAAAGGATTGAAAGTGGTGGGGGCAGGGAGGTTGATATACTGCGGGGAACCGGGGGAGGAATACTATAATCATTGTGTGTTTTCAAGGGTTAAAAATAAAAATAAAAATATCTTCTAGGAACTCGTTTATGCAGAAGCTTATTTATTAAAAGCATTACTCAGTATTGTTTATGATGAAAGTATTGTTGCATTCCTACGTGAAGGACTTAATATTCGTAACAGTTACAATACTTACCGTAATTTGGAAAAATACATTGAATTTGTAAAAGAAGAAGCTGCTGCGGGAAAAGATATCACGGGTTATGAATTAGATGATCATTTTACTTCTGGTGTGGCTTTGGGCGTTGGATGTTTCAATATTGTCCTTTCATTACTTCCTGCAACAGTTGTCAAGGTAGCTGAACTGTTTGGATTTAGTAGTGATATCGATTATGGTTTACAAGTCCTTGAATCTATTGGTGATTGGCAAGACTATCGTGGTCCTAATAAACAAACTTCTTTACCACCCCTACAAGGACCTGATGAAGGTTTACGAAGACAATTATGTGACATGGTATTACTCATGTACAATATTGTTCTTTCTAAAATGATACCTTTACCTAATGTGGATGAAGCCCTTGCCGAACATATTTTACAATATAATTTAGAATTATATCCTTCTGGTGTTTTCTTTTTATACTTTTATGGTAGACTGCTGGCCAGTCAAAGTCAAATTGAAAAATCCAAGGAACAATATCAAAAAGCAATTGATACACAACATGATTGGAAACAATTACAACATATTTGTTATTGGGAATTGGGTGTTATTAGTTTTGTTCAAAAAGATTGGCAAAAGGCTTATGAAATATATGATAAATTAAGCAAGGAAAGTAATTGGTCCAAGGCGGTGTATATGTATCTCAAGGCCGTTGCTTTGTATAAATTAAATAACAAGGATAAACGAGCGCATGAATTAATGAAAGGTGTTACTGGTGCAAAGCAAAAAATTGCTGGAAAATCAATTCCTATGGAGGTAAACGCTACATAATAATAATAATAATAATAATAATATTTTAACTTTTTTGAACCGTTTCTTTAATACATACGTAGAAATTCGTTTCACGTAAATCCAGGAAATTTATTGAACAAAAGGATTATTTGATTTTACCTGACTTGGAAATCTTAAATGCATTTACTGCATTTGACTTTATGCCAATATCTATTTTGAAAGATAATTTTGATTTGATTAATCAAGAATTGGACACCCTTAATAATACTAATCAAAAACATATGTATTATTATGATGATCTTTGTACTGTTCATTACTTACGAGCTCAAGTACTTCGGTTATTATTAGAAAAACAACCTAATTGCGATGTAGACAAATTACGTGAAACACATCAAATATCAGTGAATACTGTATTGGAGAATGCCAACAAAATTGAATTAGATCATTATGTTTATTATTTTACAAGATATGAAAAAGCAAAATTACTTATTTATGATCATGATTATGATGGAGCAGAAGCCGAGATTCAGTATATTTTACGGTCAGCCGAAAAGGGACAGTACAACATTGGCTCGGGACCACATGCTAAAAACAAATATAGCTTGGAAAATGCTTTGGTATTCAAATGTCATAATTGTGATGGGAAAATAAAATCATTAAAAAAATCCCCCCCATTATCACCAACATCATCCAAGAATACTACATCAACCTCTCACAAAGAAGTAGAAGAATAATATTAAACAATTATTTTATTTTTTATTTTTATTTTTACCCAAGGTAACAACCCACCTTACAAGCCAACCTTCTCTCTTATATATATCTCATCCTTCTCTTCTTTCTCTTTTTTTTTTAAAAAAAAAAAAATAATAATAATAATTTCTTTTACACATAATCACTACTGTAATTTATTTTATAAGTAAACTTCTAATTATAAATTTTTTTAAGATACACCTTGTATAACTTTGAAAAAAAATCTATCTCTATTTTTACTAAATTGAGTTGTATACAAAGATTACCAAAAAAAGAGAAAAAAAATGTCACTTTTTTATAACCCAGGTAAAATAATATTCGCCGATTTAAATTTTTAATAGCAAAATGGGGGAGAGATCGTCGTTCTCTATTGGATAAACTTAAGAAATCGTAGTACAAAAAGTTTAAAGAAGGCATTGAAACGGTGTCCAGACTTTAAAGGCCCTTCTCCTTTTTGCAGTATTAGGGAGGTACAACATATAATAATATTATTATTATATATATATATATATATACACACTCACACAGTTATACACAAACAAAACCATAATAAAAATATAAAATGGTTATTAAAAGATTATCATAAATATTTTCATAATAAACAAAAAAAGGAAATAAACTTTTCTCTCTCTTTTTCTCTTTCTCTCTTTTTTTTTTTCTTGTTCCTTTTTTTTTTTTTTTTGTTTGTTCATAATGCTTGAATCTTTTTCAACATCAAGTATATTACCATTACGTTTAATATCTTCAATGTATAATAGTCATCGTGGTGATATTAAAATACGTTTATTACGAATATGTAATATTATTAGTCCACGAAGACGTTTATTATTATTTTGTATTATATTTTTTATTTTTATTATTGGTCTTTTACAACCCAAATATAATGCTTTGGACCATTTTTATTCTCTTATGGATTTTGAATCAGAAATAGACATGCCAAGTTGGTCTTTACAACTACAAAAAGAACAAGAACAAAATAGACATTCTTTATATACTCCAAGCATGTTTATTACTGAAAATTTGGAACAAAATCATTATATTCCCATAACAGCCATAGTGGATCGTGTTACTAAAGATGAACAAGCTGTTTATCATTCTGTTCAACATTTATTAAAATATCCATTTATTAAAGAAATTTATATTAATAATAACAAGTTTTCGCGTAGACCGCTTTCTATGGAGGTAAAATAATAATAACTTCTTTATATATTACATAGATATTAATGATTATTGATTTTTTTATATATACAAAAAAGTTATTTCAAGATCTTAATTTTAATCGTACAAAACATGACCATATTCAATTGTATATAATTCAACAAGAATCATCATCATTACCATCCTCATCATCATCATCATCATCAATACTATCTACTAAAGAATATGATATTTCAATGACACGATTTACAACTTGTATGAAAGCAACCTATAGTCATTGTTATTTTCAAGATGATTTAGGATTAAATTTATATATGGATACTCAATATACCAATTTTCTTCAAACACCTCATCTTATCCACGCTAATGCACGACCTGCAACATTTATTGATCATCAAAAGTGGCGTTTTAAACATGGAAATGGTAAAACTTTTATCTTACTTTTTTTTTCTCATACGTTTTGTTACACAACATTTATCAAAAATAGTAAAAACTAATCTTCCCTTCCCCCAATTTAGATTTACATGTTGGTTATGCACAATTTCGTTATGGTACTATTGTTCAAAAGTCATTAATAGAATCATTTGTTTCAACAGTAATAACATCCTATGAAGAACAACAAGAACAACATTTAGATCATCATGCAGATATTAATTTCATTATTTGGTCTAATCAATATCCTTGGTTACTTTCAAATCCTCTTTTAACCACTGGTAAAAATGAATTTAATATAAATAATAATAATGGTGATGATGATGATTCTATTGATCCAATTAATAATCGAAAATATGTATATCGATATATGGTAAAATACACACATACAAGATATTCGTATTGGAATTCATAGTTTTTCAAATTGTTTTAATCATTTTTTTATATATGCATATATTTATGATATAATAGTATGAAGCATTACAAGGATTAGAAAAACGATTATCTGAACAATCACATGAAGCAGCCAATCCACCATTAAAAGAACGTCATGTACGAACCTCTTGTGCAAATGATCATTGTTTATTTACAACAAATATTAATCCATTCGATCCAGAAGAAATACAAAATCAACGTGAATTTACTATACCTAATGTAACAAGTATTCAAGATTGGGAATCTTCTTTTATTGGAAAAATACCTTCGACAGAAATGTGGCAACGAGGAGCTTATCATTATGCAGTGGATAATAATCCTTATACATGTTGGAATTCTTTTTTACGTAAGTCTTTTTATTAGAAAAGAAAAAAAAAAGTTTTTTAACAGTAGAATTATATAATAATAGATCCACGAAAAGGAGATTATTTTGGATTAAATATGGTGGGTACTATTCCAGCAAAAAGAATATTAGTTCATTTACAAAGACCTATTATGGATTATAATTTTGAAGAAGAAAAAGAACAAGGTGCATTTTTTAAAATTTCTGTATCAGAAAAAAAGGATCAATGGATTGATTGTCGAGTAGAAAGAATGAAAGAAATGGAAACATCCAAAAGAATTGCATTACGTTTACAAGATTGTTCAAATATTAAAGCATGGAATGCTATAAGACTTGAATTTAAAAAAGATTTATTAGAACCTATTCAAATTTGTGGTATTCATATAGATAATATGATTGTTTAAAACATCCCTTCCCTCTCTCTCTCCTTCCTTATACAATTACTCCCTAAATAATTAATTTCTATAATCAAAACCTCATTTAATAACAACTTTTTTTTTTCTTTTCAAAAAATAAAAAATAGTTAACGTATTTATAAAAAAGTATATAAATTTCTAATAGGAAAAGAAAGGAGAGGACACGGTAAAGGTTAAAAAATTATTCTACTTTTTTTAATTTTTGTTGTGAAAGGGGTTTAGGGGGGGAGGAGGGAGTTGTTGTGTATGCGGGTAAAAGAAAAGGATGTAGGAAAGAAAGGGTTCACATAATTATAATAATGATAATAATAATAATGGATAAATATAAAATAGAATGTGAAATGGGGAAATAATAATTATAATAACTTTTTTTTTTGTTTACCATCCACCCCATTCATCATCTGAATCATCCTTTTGTTTTGCTTTTGTAGCTTCTCTCAAAGGTGTACGAGAACGTACAGAAGATGTAGATTTAGATTGTTGTGTATTATTTCCATTTAATCCACCATAAGAAGAAGGTGATACACTACGTGAACTTACAGGACTTGAATTTTGTTGTTGTTGAAGTGAAGAAATAGTCGAATTAAAAAAATCACCTTCATTTTGTGAAAAAGATTGATTATTTGTAGATTGAGGTCGGGTATCAAAAGTATTCGTATAAAGATCTTGAGTCTAAATGATAAATGATAAAATATTAAATATTAATAAATATATATACATATATACTATTACAATTCTTCTACAAAAAAAAAATCCTAAAAAAAATTAGCTACCTTTTTACTGAACGTATTAACATATTCACTCACGTTATTTCTCAAATTTGGATCATTTAATTGTTCATTGGCATATCTACTAAATTGTCCAGCTTGTTGAGCAGCAACACGTGCTCCACTAGCTGCTACTTTACCCAATTCTTCCATACCATACGATAAAAATGACCATCCCTTATTAATAGCTTGCATAGGATCATTGATAATATCATTTAAATCAGGTGAATCATTTTTACGAGATTGATTCTCGACTAAATATATATATATATATATAAAAGATAAGTTTTCATTATATATATATATACAAGTTACACACATACACATACACAGACGCACAGACAAAAGAAAACTTACATGCAGGATTTCCAAATCCAGTAAATTTACCACCTTGACTAGGTGGTAAATGACTATTACAAAAAAAAATAAAAATTTGTTTAAAATGAAATAGATATAGCAATTATGTAATAATAATAATAACTTACTCAGGTCTAGTTTCATTTGCATTACCCAAAGATGCAAAATAAGCTTCATTTTTTGCCTTATCACTTGACATTGTATTACTATTATTACTATTAAAACTTGATGGAGATCCACTACCTCTTCCTCCTCCTGTACTTAATCCTCCAGAAGATGTTGATCCAAATCCATTCGGTCGACTATTACCCAAAGATGTATTTAATGATTGACTTGATCCTGAAGTGATGGGTCGTTTAATAGATGAAGTAGCATGAGGTGATGGAGTCCAACTACGTCCTTCTGCTTCTGCTGATAACTAAAAAAAAAAAAATTATATTTAATTCAAATTTTTGTATAATAAATTCGCCGCTTTAAGTTATTATTACCTTGTCACGATAAAGTGCAGCACATTGAGAATTATATTTATCTTGCATATTCATATTTGAATTATAATCTGGTTGAGACTCAAAAAATGCTTTGGCTTTACCATTACCACCAAGCTAAAAAAGAATAAATATATAAATAAAAATAATATAATATAATATAATAAATAAATAAAAAAAATGTCTTGTTTATAACATGTTCTTCTTCTTTATATATAAATATACCTCCATCTTTTTCAATTGATCGTCAAACCATTTATCCATACTAATTGAACGAACAAAACTATATGTATATTAAAAAGAAAAAAAGAGAGAGAGAGAGAATTGTCAATGATTCATTATGCTTTGTTTATATAAAAATATAAAAGTAAAGAGAAAAAAAAATACCTAATATGTACACCAAATGAACGATGAATTCCTGAACAATCCAAACATATAAAGATACCATAAGAAACACTAGCCCATTGTGGATTAGGTGCTCCACAATCAAAACAGGTACGATTTTCTCCTCGTCTTTGAATCTCGTATAGTTTTTGTTTATATTCTGCAGCCATCTTTTAATAATAGAACAAAAAATAGATAAGTTATAAAATTGTTATTATTGTTGTTAAGGTACCAAAAAAAAAAAAAATAAAGGAGAAAAAAAAATCAATTCCATCTCTCTTTTTTTTTTCTTGTAAAAAAAAAAAAATGAAAATGAATTGGCATTATCATTATTATTATCATTTACCCCTTATGTAAATTGCGTCAATTAAAATAAATTATAAAAGAAAAAAGATGTTGTTTATAAGGAGATGAAGTACACCACCAAAAAAATATATATATATACTGTAACGGGTATAAGTACTCAAAAAAAAAATTAGAATCTACAGCCAATAAAAAAATTAGCTGGGTTATTGGTTTTAAGTAAACCATGCGTTACCTAATATGGATCAGTTGCTTTAATTGGAAAATTTATTAAAAAAAACATATTTCTAATGTTAGGCCCCAGTAGGTAGCGCTACCTGTTGTAATACGCATTGTAAAGTACTAAAAAGAAGTTTATTATGATTTAGAATCAAATATGATAATAGTAGATACAAGAGATCAAGTCGTCATTTGTAATAACAATTCTTTTTATTCAAATTGCAAGTTGTTAAAGCAACAATAATTAATAAAGTTAATTCCATCGTTTTATTGATAAGGTTCCAAAGTTGAAAGAGTGTTTTATATCCAGATAGCTAGTGATTATGGAAAAGAAGCTGCATATATTTATTCGGTTAATGTTATTACGTATGTCATCCAATTGCAGCATTTGCATAAAGTAATCAAAATAAACCACGTATTAGTCTATTATATGGACAGTGTTTTTATAAATGGTTACTGGATAGTAGTTTTAATTTATTATTAATTTTTATTTATTAGTACAATATATTTGTACAACTTGATAACATATATTATGGGAATGATGGAAATCTACTGTATGTTGGTGGTTATCACTGAACTAATAATAATAGTACTTTTATTGATGAAATACAGCATTGGAAGTTGAATTTGCCCATCAAAATAAAAATGGGCCAAAATTTTATAGTGAGCCAAAAATCGTGTCAGCTGAGTGAAAACGAGCCCATATAATTTCAACCTGAGCCAGCCCATATAGTTTTTATTTTTTATCAATAGATAAAAAAAATGCATTATTTTATTTATATTTTAAGAAATAATTATAACTATAAACTCCTTTTCCACCAGCTAACCATCGTTCCTAAAAAGTCAACGAGCGCTTGACAATCTTCATGGAAAATATGTTCTGAAAAGCTCTTTTAATGTAATCACTTAATTTAGTATTAAGTCTTACAGAGGCAGATACTTTGTTAACAATATCTTTACGCTTGGACCATAAAGATTTCTACTGTAAATTGGATTTAAGAATAGAGAGTATGGTGGAAGGTAAATAACCTTGAAACTACGTTCTGTAACCCAATTCTTGACATCGAAAGAATAAAATATAATATACGTATCAATAATAAGTGGGATGGGGAACAAATGTTTATATCACTGAATTGGATTGGAAATAATAACAACAGTACAAATACTTATATTATAAGAGGGAGAGGCAAATGGGATCTTCAGTACCGTGATGTCATGCCGCGAGGGATTTGTTACTTGATTTGTCAATGAGACCATAAAATTTTGAAATAGGAACCACGAAATTATCCCCACCATCAACTTGTTCTCCATCAACTTGTTCAGGATCAACATCTTTCATGGTTTTACAATAATTCCAGAAACATCGACTGACTTTTGGTAAGATATTTAAATTCTTTAGGGTTGTGAAAGTGTGGAGGTCAGAGAGAGAGGATGTAACTGTCATACCACCGATCTCGGTCATGGTGTACAAATCATCATTTTTTTTCAAAAAGGGAAAAGAAGATATAAAACCCGTTGCTCATAAATGTGAAGCATGCTTCTAGGGTAGAGAAGAGGATGTTGGCAGTTGGATTTTGAAAGATCGAGGGTTAGGTATCATTACTTCTACTAGTGGTAGTAGATTTATATATTGTTGTCTCTAATTTCCATTTGTCAATGACGCGCTTTGCTGCAATACCAAGCTTTAATATATCTTTACACGCATTATGCTTTGTTGTAGAGCTATTGCCGACCTTCACTTCATTAAACCCAAGGAAATATCCGTAATCATGCTGTATCAAAGTCGAGATAACAGCATCAGGCCTGATGTCCGTTGCTTCATCGGATGCCTTGTTAGCCCATCGTACCGCGACATTTTTGTCTTGATCTACAACTACGTATTTCTGATAAAACGGCGTCATAATACGTTGCTTGTAATTCGACTTTACCAATTTTTTCAAAGTTCATCATAGTACGTATGTCGTGGTAATTTCGTTAACCTAATATAAGCAATATAAATACATTAATTAACATATTAGTTATAACGACCCAAAGTAATAAAAAAACCATCTTCCTTTAAACCTTCCACCTTCTTCATTACTCTACTTACCTCGAAATAAAAAATACCATCCATGGATTCAAAAATAACATCTGCGAATATAAAAAACGTTTACCTCGAGCATAAAAAAAACACCATTTTCTGCGATTATAAAAAGAACACCCATGAAATCAAAAACACCATGGTCAACTTCTTTTGAAAAATCGTATATATTTAAATTTGTTATTTATGCTGGTGGCAAGTTTGGTGGTTCAATCCACTTAGGTAAAAGTTGGCGGAAGGCCGGGTTTTACAAAGCGCGGGAATATGATTCATCTGGTTTAGAGGCCACAGGATGTTGACATGTATTCATGTTGCAACTACTATACGTCATATATCGTTTATCGCTACCATAAATACAGTATACATCGAAACATAGTAAATCTCCCCTCGATAAAATGAAAATGGTAAAATATTAAGTGTTTTGTGATATTTCTTCAGAAAAAGTTACGGAAAGTGAGAGAATACAATATTCCAGAATGCAAAAAGCGAGGGTTCACTGTATTAAAAAATAAGATATTGAATAGGCGTTTTATATATTACAACGTAATTTTATTAAAACGTTCATTAAAAAATTACTTCATTGAAGATAAAAATATTCGTTTTTTTTGTATGCTTCTTTTGACCAGGTGGAGGAGGTGTATAAGCATTTTTTTGGATATACTCTTCGTTCTTAACTCTGCGTTGACGCTCACTTCTTGTTTTTATTACAATTGTAAAGTTTCAATCCAATTGCGATATTCTGTTCTCGGAATATCTAATAACTTTACAAATGACCCATTATTTTCACGTCGAGTGATAAATTTAGTGGTAAAGTAATTCTCCATATTAACATAAAAAGTACAACAGATAACTGTCATATAATAATTATTCGTGGGTCAAATGTCTGTCCAATAAAAACTAAGGTTCACAGGCGAACAATTTCAAAGCTTGCCAGTGGAAATCCTTGATATTAACCATTGCAGCTGATTATTTTTAATCATTCTCTGACTTGGGTTCTCTTACGAATGAACTTTGTCTGGACTTCCTCAACATCAAAAACAATTAGCATTTTCTGGTGTTATAATTATTTTGATCAAAATATCAAAAGATAAGTAGTCTAAAAAACAGAGAACTCAAAAAACAATGACGAAATGAAAAGAAGACAGAAAACTAGCAACCATTTAAAGTTTTAAAGGGTATATTGGATATGATGGATAAATAGACCGAATCCAAATACTATTACTAACTGGATTGAAAAAAAAGGTGGTGAAACGTCTCTTTTCTAAACGTGGATATCGTTTCATTATCTGCTTCGCTTCATTTATCTGCCTTGTCCCATTGTATCCAATTGAACAATTATGGATCAATATAAGGTTTTGACGTTATTTATCTTTCAACAAAGCAGATATACTTTATAATATTCTGGTTCTGATGGTCGAAACTAAAAAAATCGTTTGTAAATATAGGTATTTTTTTTTTTTTGCAGTGCGTTATGGTAAAGATGTCACAGAATGGTCCACCCCACCTTGTATGTCCTGAATGGTAGCTATGCATATGGATTAAATGATTCTTTGGGTTAAATATTTTATTTTCATCGATTCTTTTCTACAAAGACCATTTACGCGCGAAATCAATTTTTTGGTGCAACAGTAACATCCTTTTGATCTTCAGTTTAAAAAAAAATTTATATTATTATGTGTACAAAAAAAGAATGAAAGTAAAAAAAGGGACGCGTGGAAAGGATGTTTTGTTTTTTACGAGGAAGAAGAAGGATATGAGGTACTGCTGCGCTTTTGTTTCTTTGAACCACAAGCTTGGTCTGTTGTTTTTTTTGTTTTTCTTGTTATTGGTTGCACATGATAGAAGCTACCAGGTATTGGCAGCTCTGCTGATGCAGCAAAATCGAACACCGCGCTGCTTTCTTTCTTTGTATTAATTTTTATAATTTCTTGCTTCATCATTTGTTTTGTAGCCCATACAAGGTATATTAAAGGAATTAAATCTCTAATGAGTGATTCGGGCGAAGTAGGATAAGACAGAAAACGAGGTAACTGTGATACCCGTGTAAGGAAACCAGCTGGTGAATCCATAATCAGAAGATTAAGATGAAGACCTGTACATAATAATGCATTAATTATATAATGAGTAAAATACGCGTTTGGCCTCATCCTTTTTCTTTTTCTTTTTTGTCTTTTTTTTTTTTTACTAACCAGTGATTATGTATCCATAAGTTTTTAATTCGCGCAAGCACTGCGGTTGCACTTCCAACAAACTCATAAACATTCCTTTCATTGTTTTTGGCAATTTCATGCCCGCCTCCTCCAAACTTTTTGTACCACCGATATCATCGCAACGTCCTGCTTCTCCTGTACCTAATTCTCTGTTCATTTCGCTAAACAACAAGTCTACCTTGGTTCCAACTTCTTTACGTTTTCTAGGGTTCACACCCGCCACAGTTCGATTTCCGTTTACCTGGCTTGATACTGCTTTACTCGCTTTTTCTCCGAATGTAACGGCAATCTTTGACTCATCGAAGCAATAGTCAACAAAGTTCCACACACGTCGTAAGATGTCCGCTTCTGTTCTATTGCATTTTCCCAGATAATCGTAATATTCGATTTCTAATGCTTTGGTAATTGTTTGTTTGATCCAGTACTCATCCGGATTCTTTAATGGATGGAATTTGAAGCTTTCGTTATGATTAAATATATCGTCAAGAGTGTGCTATTTTGAAATTCATACATACTGCTTTAGTATACATGCTTAATTTAATTATTTACGTTTGCTTTCAGGCTACATTGTTTTGTCAATATCACATTTCATACTTTATCTTTATAGGTGTTTAAGTAATCATAAAGATGCTTTGGCATATTCGGCAACTTTGGGACGTGGTATGTTTTAATTTCTTCAAGCTCGTCTTCAGTAAAATAATCTTTAAGCAATTTGTCACGAGGATCAATAATAAAGGAGTGGACAGGGCTTTAATGAAGAACGTCAGTATTTTATTGCACACTTGATAATTGGCTATTAATTTTATATAATACTTACTGCTCAAAATTACACGCCAATGCAAACTTTTCGATTTGTTTTTCTACTTTTCTACCACTGGCCAATGTCCACATTTCATTTTCGTTTTTTCTTAATGCCTCATATCTTTGCTTTATTATACTTTTATCATCTGAAGTTAACGTGCTGGTGTTGGATGAGGTGGTGAACTATAAACACAAACAAATTATTAGTTTTTTTTTATATCAGAAATTAAAATGATGAAGGAGATCTCACTGTTATAAATTCAATAGCTTTTTACCGTTGGTGATGTTGTTTGAGGCTTTTCTGTTGCTTCTGACATATCTTCTTCTGCTTTTTCTTCACCTTTTGCTTCTCCTTCTGCTTCTCCTTCTGCTTCTCCTTCTGCTTCTCCTTCTGCTTCTCCTTCTGCTTCTCCTTCTGCTTCTCCTTCTGCTTCTCTTTCTACTTCTGCTTCTCTCCCTGCTTCTACTTCTCTTTCTACTTCTACTTCTCTTTCTGCTTCTTCTTCTCTTTCTGCTTCTTCTTTCGCTTCTTCTGCTTTTCTTTTTTCTCCTTCTTCTGCTACTGCTCCTTCTTCTGCTACTGCTCCTCCTTCTGCTACTGCTCCTCCTTCTGCGCTGTTATGATTTTCTTCAAATTTCTAGCATAAAATGGTGTTGTCATTAATTTATAATTCTCTAGTAAAACACTCAAGTGCAGTAAACATACATTGTTGCTATGCAACTCGTTTTCGATTTCTTGCCAATTTGGCTCTTTTTTTGAAAATTTCTATAAAAGCACAGTAAAGAGATTAATTTAAATAAGCCTGTTATTTGTTTCCTGGGAAATGGTTTCTATGCTATCAGCATGGTTTACATACCACGATACTCGCATCTTTCAACGCGCGCTGAAAACGTTTTGTCCAGGTTGCTTTTAAGTTGTTTGTGTTTATACTACATTTGATCAAAAGATTTTGATTTTTTTCGGCAAAGCCGGCCAAACTAGGAGTCTCTTTTTCGTATTTGAAATATTCTTTGAAGGCTATATATATATGTATACAAATGAATATTAACAACCTTTTTATATATAGATTCTTTAAAATTGATTAGTATTCATAAAGGATATTACCTTCTTCAAGCTCACTAATTATTTGTGTATTTTTGGACATGTTAAAGATTTTGTTGGAAAGAAAGAAAAAAAAAAAGAAAAATAGATATGTTGCATTGTTTATCTGTCTCTCAGCAACAAAAAAAACTGGTTATCGTGGTTCGCATCAAACAAAAAAAAAACAGTGCCAGTGTCCATAGTTACACAGCACTAGCTTGCATGTTCATGATTGACTTCGGAGCAATGTATTGTACAAAGCAGTTCCAATTTGCTTTCATTCATTGTATATATAACCTAAACAACACTCATGTTCCTCTTTCACATGATTAATACTATGCTGATGTGAACCGACAAAAAAAATTGCATGCCCTGTAGAGATGCTTATTTTCTACCACCATTCTCATTAACAAACTTTATTCTCAAACCTGTCAGGTCATGCGGAAAACAAGCTTAAAATTATTACTCCTAGTGCCCATGAAAA
Source organism: Circinella minor (assembly GCA_016758965.1). Taxonomy (NCBI): domain Eukaryota; kingdom Fungi; phylum Mucoromycota; class Mucoromycetes; order Mucorales; family Lichtheimiaceae; genus Circinella; species Circinella minor. Next base: position 52,658 of record JAEPRB010000237.1, read on the forward strand.
GTCTTATTATTGCAATCCTCCATTCTTTCTCGTATACCTGTTTTCTTTTTCTCTTCAGATATTTACTTTCTTATTATTTTTAATGACATTATGTACCTAGATTAATATAACACGTTCTTGTATTTGAAATACATGACTTGATTCGTATAACATGGTAAGTCTTACTGTATAAAACAATTTGCTAATATGTGATTTGATTCATATAACATTCTTATCAGACTGCCAACTCGGTTATTATTATACTCAGGTGTCAGGATTATATATGTCGAATAACGATTTGACCTTAGATAAAGTGGATGGAAAAATATGGAAGTAGCCGAAACGCTCTGTTGGTGGGTGGGACTACATAGCCAAAATTATATAGAACAAGACTTACGTATTTAAAGTACTAGTACTATCATCGCGAATATAATTACGTAAAGCAAAGGATATTCAGCATTAATCTACGTACTGCTAAATATTAGCCGTCTATATTTATTATATCGTTACTAAATAATTTTATTATGTTATTGAATACGTAGTAGCAACAGTAATACTGTAATTATAAAAATATCTGTAAATCATGTCTTATAAAGTTTTATTTTTAATATTCATAATGTGGTAAACTTATTAAAGATGCAATACAGCATTATTGATAGGGCAGGATCAATGGCGCATAAATAAAATTTGCGCAGGCTCCCCATCCAAAATAATAAAGTAACACACGTTGCTCTACGTATTTGTTTACTTATAAGAAGGTGAGTTAATATGTGTTAATGTATATATATATATTCAGCAGTAAATTCCGATTGGGTTAATAGATACGTAACAAAATAAAAGTTATATCCAAAAGCTAAACTAAGCAGCGGTTTATTCTTTATAAAAATAAAGAGGAATCTGACTATCTTTTTTGATATTCAAAATATGAATACGTAAAACCAATAAGTTTAATTCTGACGTGAAAGATCTTCCCAGGTTCGTATGATGAATATTGGACCCGGGTACGTAACATGTCTAGGGCTAAGGAAGTTAGATTAAGCAGTACCAAACTACGTTTTACGTAGTATGTTTCATTAGAAAGAAAATGAAAACAATAATTTTTTTTATTGTATAAAGAGGTAGTAACAGTAAAAATAACTCTGATATTTGTGCTTATATTTTATGCTGTTTTGATATATGTTCAGCCGTCTTTTTTTTTTTTTTTTTTTTTTTTTTTTGGATCTGTGATATTTTGGTAATACAATGTATGATATGCGAACTTGGAAAAGAAACAAACTTGCATATACGCTATGAGGGGCTCTCCTTTCGAGAGACGTTGTACCAGGACTACAACAATATAATAGCAGGCTATTCTCATTAACTCAATATTGAAATAAATGAAACACCTGGGGTCGGATATATGTGTACATAACCAATACATTGCAGTACATTTATTTTCAGCTTGTCGATATGCTTCTTCATCAAAAAGTGTTCTTCTAGTTTTGGCACATCTCATACGTAATACCCTTATTGTCGAATGATTGCTTTACAATTAGAATATACGTAATTGATCAAAAGATGGTATAACTCCTTTTATAAGGTGATAATGTTTGTTATCATTTGCACCAGAATCGCCATGCTTTTTTAAAAAACAAACAAAAAAAGAAATATAACATAATTTTTACTCGACGAAGAATCCAACACGGATTTTGGGTGCATTATCAAATCCCATGTTTTGTCTTGGGTCTCTAAAAAGTCACGAACAAGACTTTCATCATGTTTCTCAATTATAAAAATGGTATCACGTAGCTTTCTTACAAACTCATTTGCTATATTAGTACATATCACCTTGGAACACAAATTATATTTATAAGATGGAATGCATTCTTTAGGACACGCGAAAGGATAGAAGAAGCAGTAATAGCGGTTTTATAAGTTGATTCAGTGAGAGACTTTAAAGATTCCAATAATATCGGTATGTCTTTATCTTGGGCTAGTTCTCGAGTTAAAACGCTGCCACCGTGATTAATATTGTTATTATCATCAATGCTGCTGTCATCATCATTATCAGTCAAAGATACACTCGTCGTCATGATAGTTCGTACCTCTCTTACTGACTGATTTCTGCAGTCAAATTGTTCAAAACATCGTTTTTATTACGTATCTGCAACTAGAAAAAAAATTGAGTTCTGTTTTAAAGCAAACGTTGTAAGAAAAAAAAAAACTAATATATTAATTAATAAAACAAAGAAGACATACATTTATTTGTCTTTCAGGGTCAACTTAGACATAAGCATTGTTTATACCTGTTTGTTAAAGTTCGAGAGTTTTGCAAGTACAGAAGTCTTTTTAATTAACAATGAAATCAAAAGGTGTAAATTGTCGAAATGTTTTGTGCAGTTTTAATATTTTTTAGACGGTGATCTTTGATCCACTTTTTTTTTTTCCATCAATATTGCCCCCGATCATTGGCTCTGTTGGCGGAAAAGTAATACTTTCCAGAACTTCAGAAGTATCAATCAACAAGAGCCGTGTGGGATCACCAAAAAATGTATTATAACATTTATTTATCAGGATCGACTTCTTGAAATTGATGTCAAAATGATTTTAGTGTGAAACTTAAAAACCAAGCATTGTGCAGTTAAGCAAAATAAAAAATAAAAAAAGCGCGGGTGACAGAAACTTCATTATCCAATCAAAATGAAATTTAACTACCCTCTTAATTTGTTTTTTATTAGCTGGAGGCAGCCCAAGACACATCATCCCTGGACTCTTTCTTTTCTTTTTTATTGATAACTTAACAATAATAACGATTTTATAATTTATACACATGCAAAAATAAATAAATATTTTTGTTATATTATTAAAAAATGGCTGTACAAAAGCTATATGAATTTAAAAAGCGAGTACCTGCTTTTGTTGTGGGAGCACGTAATCCACAATGAGCTAGTGTTTCTTATTTGTTTAAATTGTTCAAGAATTCATTGTTCATACACACTAGGTACTCTTTCTTTTTACTTTATTTTTATTTTTATTTTTATATAAACAAAAGCATAATGAGTTATTGACGATTCTCTCTCTCTTTCTTTTTTTTTAATATACATATAGTTTTGTTCGTTCAATTAGTATGGATAAATGGTTTGACGATCCATTGAAATAGATGGAGGTATCAATTAAATAATGTAGATTGGAAACAAAAGTAAAATAATCAAAATTCGACGAGTCAAAGATTGTCGTTACATTCAGAGAAAAAGCAAGTAAAGCAATATCAAGCCAGGTAAACGGCAATCGAACTGTGGCGGCAGTGAACCCGAGAACAAGAAAAGAAGTTGGTACAAAGGTCGATTTGTCGTTTAGCGAGATGAACAGAGAATTAGGTACAGGAGAAGCAGGACGTTGCGATGATCTTGATGGTACAAAACGTTTGGAGAAGGCGGGCATGAAGTTGCTAAAAACAATGAAAGGCATGTTTATGAGTTTGTTGGAAGCTCAACCGCAGTGCTTTGCGCGGATTACAAACCTATGGATACATAATCACTGGTTAGTAAGACAAAAAAGATAAAGAAAAAGGATGAGGCCAAACGCGTATTTTACTCATTATATAATTAATGCATTATTGTGTACAGGTCTTCATCTTAATCTTTTTATTATGGATTCACCAGCTGGTTTTCTTACTCGTGTATCACAGTTACCTCGTTTTTTGTCTTATCCTACTTGGTCTGAATCACTTATTAGAGATTTGATTTCCTTAATTTATCTTGTATGGGCCACAAAACAAATGATGAAGGAAGAAATGATAAAAATTAATACAAAGAAAGCAGCACAGTGTTCGATTTTGCTGCATCAGCAGAGCTGCCAATACCTCGTAGCTTCTATCACGTGCAACCTACAACAAAAAAAACAACAGACCAAGCTTGTGGTTCTAGTAAAAGACAAAAGCTCAGTAGTACGGCTGATCCTCCTTCTTCCTCGTAAAAAATATGATATTCTTTCCACGCGTTCCTTTTTTTTTACATTCATTCTTTTTTTGTACATATAATAATATAAATTTTCTTTTAAAAGCTCTTATTCCAAAGAACAATTACATATGTAATAATATAATATCTAATTTATTCAATGTTGAATGATGAAAGCTGATCAAATAATCACTAACGATATTAAATATAAAGTGACATGAAGTATAAATTGTGTAAAGTGTTTTATTTTTGTTGCAAAGAGTCATTGTCATATAAACTTATGTGGATGTTATTTCGTAAAACCAACAAAGTGTGGGTAGTTAAATTTGGCCATGATTTTGAAAATCGACCACTTTCCCAAATTGAGTTACCTAAGTGAAATCGATCTACAGATTTTGAATCGAAATTGAGCTACGCCAAGCAAATTTAAGCTATTCATCTATCAAAATGGCACGGCCATGAATTTGAGCTAATATTTCGTCATCTGTATATATATATATATATATAAATGACAATTCATAGCGTCTATATGAAAAACGTTTTTTCTTTATTTTTTTATCATACATTTATTATTATCATGAGTGACACTACCCCCACCATAAACAATGAAAGAAATGTACCTTTCCAAAACAATATGGAATGGGAAGAGAAGAGGAGTACTGTATAAATAAATTATACATAAAAGGAAAACAGTCTAAAGAATCTACCAGCAACAATAATCTGTCTTCAGGTCATGTTTGTGGGCCCATATAATACGAAAGTTGATGTTAAAGTTGCGAAAGTTATAAATTTATTGCAAGAAAACGAATGAATGTCGATTATAGTAGCTAGAATCATAGCTACTTTGCCTTATTTAATTGCCAAACGGCAATATCATCAATGGAATAAATCATGCGAAAATGGTGAATTAATTCCAAGATCATGTAAAAATACTGGTGCCAAATCAAAACTTACTGACAAACATACTGTATATTTGAAAAATCCATGAACAACCAACCATTGGTTGCAATAACATCACCGATCTTCGTTGTCATCATTTCAAAAATTTAACTATTAACAGCCGTGTTGTTAATGATCATATGCACCAAAAATGTCATTTTACCTACAACATACTGTCCATCAACTTGTTGCTAGGAACAATGGTATAACTATGTTAAAGCGGTACGAATGTGTAGCATAGCATATTTAACTTATACTGTATGAAATGTTCTGTGTTATATGGAAGGAAAGAGGCTCGATTAATAGCGTGTTGCTATACTATTTTTTGGAACTGTGTAATACTTCACAATGTCATATGAGATGTCATATGCGATATTTCTGATCTCTCTCTCTCTCTCTCTCTCTCTCTCTCTCTCTCTCTCTCTCTCTCTCTCTCTCTCTCTCTCTCTCTCTCTCTCTCTCTCTCTCACACACACACACACACTTGGTTTTATCTTTCTCTTTTTTGCCCTAACTCATACAACAATCCATACAACAAACATACAAAAAAGAACTTTCAACGATGGAGAGTATATAGCCAACAACTATTTTAATTAAATTATAGGACTAGCTTCTCGAGCACAGCTCTTGATCTTTTCCCAGGAATCATATATAATAGTGTCTTTCAATTATATAGGACAACAACGTTTATATTTATTTTATATACCATGTCTAATATATGCATTTTTTTTAAAACTGAAGATCAAAAGGATGTTACTGTTGCACCAAAAAATTGATTTCGCGCGTAAATGGTCTTTGTAGAAAAGAATCGATGAAAATAAAATATTTAACCCAAAGAATCATTTAATCCATATGCATAGCTACCATTCAGGACATACAAGGTGGGGTGGACCATTCTGTGACATCTTTACCATAACGCACTGCAAAAAAAAAAAAATACCTATATTTACAAACGATTTTTTTAGTTTCGACCATCAGAACCAGAATATTATAAAGTATATCTGCTTTGTTGAAAGATAAATAACGTCAAAACCTTACATTGATCCATAATTGTTCAATTGGATACAATGGGACAAGGCAGATAAATGAAGCGAAGCAGATAATGAAACGATATCCACGTTTAGAAAAGAGACGTTTCACCACCTTTTTTTTCAATCCAGTCTAACGTATAAAAATTAAACATAATTACCGTCATCATTATTATATTTATTCTTTACGTACCATTATTATTATTCACCACGGCTAAAAATTGCATGCAATTACCTAATTCTCTATGAATATGAATTTATAGGTTATGAAATACCATGCTTCTCTATAGATATGCATGAAAAAAGACAATCATTCATTTTCATGGAAATAAATCCATGAATCTCTATTACAAAAATTAATGAATCTGAGTGACAATGTATGACTCTGAATGATATATGAATCTGCATAAAACTGAACAAATATCTATAAAAAAATATCTATGAATATGAATGAAAGTGCATCCTTTGTAAATATGAGTGATAATCTATGAAATCGCATACTTAGACTTTGTGAACCCATGATCGTTTGACAAGAAGTAGTATTCCCACGCACTTCTTTTACTACTTTTCTCATCATCTCATATAGTTAATGACCCACAAAAAGAAAATTTTATTATTCAAAGTGCCTATCATAATATAGTAGAAGTGGTCTCAACCATGTTATAGCCACAGTATAATGCATATGTTCATAAAGTATAATATGTATCATTAAAAAACTAGGTGCTGAAAATCTATGAACCTGAATGAATCTATTCCTTATTAATTTATGAATATCTATGAATATCTATAATCCTCGTTGATCTATGAATCTGCATGAAATGTCACTTTTCATAGAGATTCATGTCGTTGGTGATCATGTAGATTTATGGAAATCCATTCATTTCTAGTACTCGTTTTAGCCGTGGTGTATTATTATTATTATTATTATTATTATTATTATTATTATTATTATTATTATTATTATTACTGTTACTATTACTATTACTATTATCCTTGTTATATTCATTATTATTATTTATATCACCGATAATGCGATAAAGTATTACAAAGTACCAAATTACGTGATATTATTGGAGCGTGCTGCGACACATTTGTGTCGAAGCAAAGACGCATTAATGTCGGAGCAATGACACATTTATGTCGGAGCTGCGACACTTTTCTGTCGAAGCTACGACACTTTTACGACGAAGCTACGACACTTTTATGACGAAGCAATTAGTATAAATACCCCTAAATTATTTCAAATAAAATTGAGTTCTTTAGTTCTATTTTTACCTTTAAATCTTTTAGTCTTTTAACAATTAAATAATTGACCTGACAATAGTTTTCTTTGAGCATAAAGCCTCTTAAACTCATTATAAGATTTCTCTTTTGTGGATTCAGACGTAATATTCCTGGATATAAGGACTCCCACAACCCATATTTTTCTATTCTATTTCATATAATTTATTACTTAAATACAACCACGTAGTATATTATTACTTCTTTATTTATACATTTATACGAAGTACTTCAATCACACATTGAACGCTTCACCAGTTAGTAATAGTATTTGGATTTGGTCTATTTACCCATCATATCCAATATACCCTTTAAAACTTTAAATAGTTGCTAGTTACTATTTCTGTCTTCTTTTCATTTCGTCATTGTTGTTTGAGTTCTCTGTTTTTTTAGACTACTTATCTTTTGATATTTTGATCAAAATAATAATAACACCAGAAAATGCTAATTGTTTTTGATGTTGAGGAAGTCCAGACAAAATTCATTCGTAAGAGAACCCAAGTCAGAGAATAATTAAAAATAATCAGCTGCAATGGTTGGTATGAACACACTCATTGTGCTATATCACATATACTCAAAGCTCTAATAAAATAGTGGAATGAAAATCAATTGCCTCAGTCAAACGATCAGCATGGTTGAACCACTCTTCGAACACCATTTCGATCTATACTTCATCTACAATTCACCCAAAATCAAACTATT
>JAEPRB010000238.1:0-30134 GCA_016758965.1 Circinella minor
TACCACAGGTATTTTCAGCGGTTTCTATGTCGCCGCTGCAAAATACCATGTAATTTTTTCAGTCCCAAGCCAAAATTAATTCAAGACCCAATCTTAATTTTTCAGACCCAAACCCAAAATACTGTATATATAGTAGCGGTGTTCTAAATAACAAAATTGAAACAATTTCTCAATTTTGGCAGTTATAAGTGAAATACACCCTAAGAAGATAGATTAAGTATACTACTTGGTGCGTTTAAAACCAAAAGATAAGTAGTTGGTTTGCAATTAAAATATTTTGAAGATGGAGATATATCTTTACCAATAAAATTTGGTGGAATTGTAAGCAACTGTGCGTTTAAAGGTGTAAATCCAAACCCTTTTATGATACTTGGCAAAAATAAGGCATTATTGAACTTGATGGTGAGGAAACACAAGTTTGCAAGACCGAATATAAGCACATGCCAATCCTTGATTGCAATGAGCATATTTTCCCATGGAATCTTTTTATAATTGCTACTATGAGTCAAAATAATAATAATAATAATCTAATTTCAATATCTACTATTATGTTTAAAATCCTTATATTCACTACATTATTATTCACGACCAACAGTGTATCTGGGCTACCAATAACTACCACTATTACAGACAGACATGTCATGATTAATTATATGAGTGATAATGAGTTGACACATTCCAAGTATTTACGTCGAGATTCTACAGATCAAACTATGGATATTTGTATCATAATCAGTATAAAAATGGAGATGAAAAATACAAACGAGATCTCAATTTTTATTCAAAATATGATAAGTGTATGATGGATATCGATCATAATCACAAATATACAACAAGGTGGTTTGGATGTGAGGAAGATTGCTGGTTCGATGAACGTAAAAATCAATGTAGACGTATCAAGGATGCATATTATGCATTAGAAAGAAATCCAAATGGAAAAACTCACTACTACTACTACTACTACTACTACTACTACTACTACTACAACAAAAAAGCAAAGCTCTGCTTCTGATACATTGTTTCATCATTCATTTTTATCTTCATTCCATTTCTATCTTTCTATTTTTGTGACATGGATACGTAACTATTACTATTGTTGCTTTCATTTTTGGATAAAGATTATATATATATATATATATATATATTATTTTATGTAACTGAACACAATGGCATTTTTTTTATTTACTTTCCTGATATATCTCGTCAATAAATAAGTTATTAAGATTGAATTTTAAAAGCAACATGTGGTGTGTGTTATATCAATCGAAATTAATAAAATGAAGAGACAGTAATAAGTCAACGAGACCCAAAAGAACAATAATTGAACTGAAGTTTATTATAATAAAATATTATCACTATTTGTATTAAATTTTAATCAATGGACGGGTATATCAATATGCGTGTATGAAACAATGATAGTCTTCCGATTTGTTAATGATGATAAATAATGACAATGGTATATGTGAACATTATATCCTATACGTTTTGCCGTTGATAAAATAATATATCAATGCAGCTGTCAAATAGTATCAATAAAGAAGACGGACTTCTTTAATATTAAGAGTCATTGAAACATACCGTAAAAATACCAAAATGTCAGTGAAACATATTTAAAGTAAGCTGTATTTAAATATATATTATTAAATGACTGTTATTATGAAGCCATTGTACGTTGGATACAACACCTTAATTGTACTACTCCAAGAGGAAATAAGTATATTCTTGTTATTGTTGATATTTATTCCTGCTACACACTTTTACGCCCGATACCGGACAAAACAGGTCTCACAATCGCAAAAACACTTATTCAAGTATTTGCCGATTTAGGCTTTCCTAAAATCATCCAAAATGATCGTGGCACAGAATTCGTAAACGAAGTTGTTAAACATCTTCTTGATAACTGTGGTATAGACTTACGACTAGTTACTTCCTATAATACAATGGCCAATGGAGTTTGCGAGACTAAGGTAAAAGCCATGAAAAGCATCATCGTTAAACGATTACATGGTAAAAAAGATGATTGGGATCTTTTCTTACCTGCTGCACAACTGAGCATTAATAATAAAATCGCGAAGTTACACAACAGCCGCCCTTTTTCTCTCTTCTTTGCACGTCAACCAAATTTATGGGAAGACTACAGTCATTTAAACTCAACTGAAGTAAATAATAAAATACACTTCAATGACAAACGAGAAGAAAACATGGCTAACATTGTTATACCAGCCATCCGTGATCGTATGAATGCTTTACAAAAAGCCCAGCAAGAAAAATTTTCTAAAAAATTCCGAATTATTAAAGAATTTCCTGTTGGCAGCAAAGTGATGATTCAAAATATGACGCGCCGCTCTAAAACAGATGTTCGTTATGAAGGCCCTTACACAGTGCATGGAAAGAATAAAGGCAATGGCCAATATGTTCTTACTGACGCAACTGGCGCTCTTCACTCACGTGATGTTCCTCCACATCAAATAAAATTAATTTCTCAGGATACCATTGCTTCTGGCGATGACTTCTTTGAAGTTCAATCAATCATTGATCATGAAGGAACACCAGGAAATTATAAATATCTTGTATGATGGAAAGGTTACCATCCTGATGATGATACGTGGGAACCCATTGAACATTTCAATGACCTTACACAAATTGAAAGATATTGGCAATGTCGGAATCAAGAAAAGATTTCAAACAAAAATCTGAAATGTGTATCACTACCACGTCGATCATCACGCCTCACTAATAAACACAGATGCACTTAAATATGTCTTTCTCCAAAACTAATTTTTCCCAACTATCGACCCATGGGTTTTTAACTGGAGTTTTATCGATATATGCTTTTCTTAAAGACAAGTGTTTACATCTATCTTATTTAACGGTTGTTCCAACCTGGTGGTGGGGGGTAATGTTGTATCCAACACATATTATACATAAAGATAATTATTTGTCATTTTAATTATTAAAGTATAGCGTATCTTTAATTATGTTTTGCTGACATTTCATGTATTTCCCTATTTGGACCATGATTTGTAAGAACACAGAAGTCCGTCTTCTATAATGATAACAGATAACAACTGCATAGATATATCATATCATCAACCGCTCAAAGTCTAATCTTAATATCATTAATCTTATATTCATAATTCACACGGCCATGACAAATTTAAATCTTACGTATAACTATATACACATATCAATATATCCCACTGATAATAAGATTCATATAAATAGAGATAATATTTTATTTTAATAAACTTCAGTTTAATTATTGTTCTTTTGGGTCTCGTTGACTTTTTAACATCTCTTTATTTTTATTATATTTGATTGATATAACACATATTAACAAATTTAATTATTTACATGCTTTAAATACGATGTGTTCTTTATTCGCTTCTTCTCTTATTATAATGAAACTACAGTAATAAAAAAACATATGTCCATAGACTTCCAGCCGAGTGCTCCAATCTCTAAGTCTCCATTTTTTTTTTTTTTGATTTTCAACTACCTTGAAGGCTGGTACCGAGGTCCGAGCCACCCCATGTACCAAATAAAAATATATCTCATATAAAGTAATGGAAACAATTATTATATTTTCACATTTAGACAGTAATAATCATAGGTAACTCCTTTACTGACAGATTATCTAATCAACTACACAAAGTATATAATTTAAAGAACTTTTCTCCTTTTTTATTATCATACATAACTTCCTATATAATCATTACAATTTTTTTTTTAAAAAACTGTATACGTTTCATACACACATATTGATGATATCCTAACTGATTATAAGAATTTAATATAAATTTAGAAAATCACTTTGACATACATATTATCATCTTGGTCTCTTTTATTTATTCATATAATAACCTTTTCCAGAGACGCTACTCAGGTTCATCTTTTCCTCTGATATATATATAATAACCCTTTTTGTATATTTTTCTTTCTGTTTTATATACAGAAGTACATTATTTGTGTTAAGGGTATCCCTTTTATATCACATCTATCAGTTACAATCATTATTTAAACCATTTTTTTTCTCTATATATCTCTTATAAAATAAAATTTCTAAAATATTGTAAAAAAAAAAACAAAGACGTTCAATCAAAATATAAATCATCTTTTTTCTTCTCAATCCTTCTTGTATTGATACAGTGTATAAATAGATAGAGAAAGAGGGTGTGTGAGGGAGGGATGCGTGTATGTATGTGTATGTATATATGTATGTATGTCTGTTTTGCAGAACCAAGCTGTCCAGCAGTTCAATGGAAGAAAGGAAATGTAAAAAGGAATTACCAATTTTGAGATACTGGTTGATTTCGTATTTCTGTATCAGTATAATTAGGTGGTCTAGCTCTATTAAATTTGAAAAAGTATAATCCACAAGCATTACATAATGTCTATAATAATAATAATAATAATAATAATAAATGAGTTTCCTATTAATTGATCTTTTTAACTATATATTTTATTAAATAATATTTAGCTCACCTTTTCACCATAAGGCCCACTTCGTATAATAGATGTTTGTTGTGAATTACATCGACAATTATAACATGACCAAGTTCTATCTACAGCATTACCTATTTTATAAACAGTCTTGTTTTTTAAATACCCAAAGTTTATCTACCTTATTTGAAATAATATATCAATAAAAAATAATAATTACTTGGTACTGGTTTTGTAGTATGATCTACCATAGTGGAAAATCGATTTCCTGTGTTTAGAGGTATACCACCATTGTGAATATGCGATTCATCGTGATCTTTTGAATGTAATGTTGTAGCAATATTTTGACGAGCTTTTTGTGCACTTCGTCTTGTTGAATAATAAGCTGGTGTTTCTTGACCACGTCCATTATCTTCAGATACATCATCATAAACAGGTGGTAATGTATGACAATTTGTTCGATGTGTTTTAATAGGTTCCAAATCTGGTAAAATAAGTCCTCTACGACTACGTACTTGACGTCGTTTACGTCTATACAAAATTAAATAAACTTAATTATATTATTTCATCCATAACCAATTTTTTTTATTATATATAAATACCTTGCTTCTCTCATTCGATCACGTTCAACTTTATCAATTTCTGCATTTGTCAATTCTAAAACTGCAGGTGTAAACCTATCTGCAGTATTCAAATCACGTACAATACTTTTTACAGTAGGTAATAAACTACGTCGAAGATCATCATCAGCAACTGTAGATCCATCAAATTCATGACCTGTAAGTAAAAGATATTTAATATGTGCATGAACTTGTTCACGAATTGAATGAGCAATAGCAGATCTGTTATTAAAAAATATTGTTTGTTTTAATCAATTAATCAATTAGTTAGAGTTTATTTTTATTATTCTTAATATTATACTTACTTAAATTCACCACCAAGACCTAATTCTTTAACTAAAACTTCAGCAAATCGTTCAGGTGAATTATGTCGACAATTGATATCCCATTCAAATTGATCAATAAGTGCTTGGTTACCCACAGTAATATCCAACTAAAAGTAAATAATATGTTTTTTAATATACAAATACATCATCATCATCATCATCATCATCATAATACTAACCTTAATTAATGTTCGTAATTCTGAACTACCTTTAACTTTTTTATCCATGTCTTTTTCTGCTTCATTCAATTGTTCTTCTTTTTGTTTTTCATTTGTTGTATAATTATTTTTTCCTTGTTTATGTTTATCAAATACTTCAAGTGAATTTTGTGTTTCTACTTGATCTTCTACTTGATCATTACTTGTTACCATACTAGCTACATGTAATTCATAATCTTCAATTTGATCATTTATAGCACGAACAATACTTGGTTTAAATAATGCTACTGGTAAATTTAAATCTTCACATAAAACAATAGCAAATTGTTCTGGAGTAATAAGTCGTTCTATAAAAATATCTTAATTATTATTATCATTTTTTTTTCATCCTTTTTTTTTTATTATTAAACTTACCATTTAAATTCCAAGTGAATGTATCTCTTAATTTATATCCATCAATATCAAATTCAAGTCGAATAGGTACTAAAGTATCTTGTGTTATTGCTTGTTCAACAAGTTTTTTCATTGGACTATTTGATAATAATAAATTAATCATTTCTTTTTTGTTTTTGTTTTTGTTTTTTTTATAATTAAATAATAAAATAACTTTACAAATGAAAATCTGTTGTTTGCCTTCGTCGTTTTCGATCGCGAGGATAAATAATATGACCCCTGAGATCATTTCCTTCCCTTTGTTGTCGTTGTTGATTTATCATATATCCTTTACCAAATACAGCTGTCGAATTATGATGCATACGTAACATTTTATCATGTTGAAATGCATCAATATCTGTCTTTTTCTCTCTTGCAAGTTCAATATAATATTTATGTTGTTTATTTAAAGTCTTTTGATATATTTCGTCTCGTTTTTGATATTGTGTTAATTGTTTTCGTCGTGACTCATTATCAAGTTTAAATGTTTCATTAGGTGGAATAATAACTCCTGAAGGTGGTGCTTGTTGATTAGTAGGTTGTGGTAATACTTGTTGTTGTTGTTGTTGTTGTTGAGACGGTAATGGAGGTCTTATAATTGGTTTGATCGAACCATTCGATGCATCTGCTAATGTGTTTTGTCGTTGTGGTAATGACTGTTGTTGTTGTTGTTGTTGTTGTTGTTGTTGTTGCTGTTGGCTAACAATAGTTTGATGGTGCATTTTATGTTGTGAAGCTAACATTGGAGCATGACCCGGTGGTGAAGCTGGTGAAGAATTGGGCCAATCAACAGATGCACCAGGCATACGTGGACGATTATTTAATGGAAAACCTTGTGGTGTTAAACCTCCTGGCATAGAAGGATAAGATGAAATTCCAGCTGTTGCCATGCGTTGTTTGTCAAAGAAGTTATTATTTTGCATCACAAGTAGATAGATTATTATTATTATTTACTTTTGTGTTTAGATGATGAGTAAGAACCGATTCAAAGAATCGATGAAAAGAAAATTGAAAGATTAAAAAAAAAACAAGTATAATTGAATCGAGAACAGATAAACGCGATTACTGTAAAATAGAAAGAAACTTTTTTTTTTCTTAAAAGAGAAAGATGGTGTACAGAAAAAAAAAGGGGGGTACAAAGAAAGAAAGAAAAAAAAAAGTCCAAAAGATTATTTTACAGTGTGTATTTATTTTACTCCACCAATTTTGAATTTGACTGAGTTAAAAAGAAAGAGAGATGCGAAAGATAGTTTTTTTTTTTTTTATTAAGTACGAACATGAAACTTTCCTGCCTTCGTTAATGATCTAACACCCTAAATAATAACAAAGATTAGATTAGATCAATAATTATTATCGCTTACTAGATAAATTTATTATATATATACCTTATATGGTTTATAACCTTCATGGAAGAGTCGTAAACTATCCACTTTAAGTCCAGATACTGCATACATGCTAATCTGAAAATCGATTCCAATTGTCATACCAGTTTCTGGATTAAGATCACTAAAAGTAATAATAGTTTAATATATTTGTATTTAGCCTCTTTTTTGTTCCTTTCTTCCAACTTTTTACCTGCTTCTAAATGTTCCTGATAACATAGGTGCACGATCTCGCTGTTGAATTTTACCAATATCCCATTTAATAGACTATATATACAATATTACAAAATGTTATTATTGTTCCTTTTGCACTTATCCAAACTTGAATATTAATAATAAACATTATAATATTACCTTTGTTACAGGATCATACATATATTGACCAGCATTACAAGTAGCATTGACACTGATTGTACTCTTTGGCATTGGTAAAGATACTTTTACATTTTCAATAGGTTTACCATCTGTTGATCTTGGATGAACAGTAATATCAAATCTACCACCATTTTTAGATATCAGTATTTGAGGCTTTACTTGAAGTGGCATTGCTTGGTAATGAGTTAATTCAGCACTAATCAAAAGATTAGAAAATTGATTAGTTTTATCCTTTTAGAAATATTGGTGCTGTTGTTATTATTTACCGGTATGACATGAGCTTAAAATGACCATCTGGAGGTACAAACGATAAAACCTTATCACTTTCCCATTTTCTATATCTGTTTTTTTTAATGAAAAGTGAAATTTAATAAGAAGAAAACATCAGTATATTTATAATAAACTTTCTTTTGTATTATTTTGTAATTATTATTACTATTGTTATTACCTTACACATGGATGGAAACTCACATCATCAATGACTCTAGGATTTATAAAACTAAGAGTTAAATCAGGCATACCTGATAGTCGACAGTTTGCTACTACATTTCCATGTGCTTCACAAGAAACAACAGTACCATTCCTATATTATTTAAAAAACATTATTAGTAAATATAAGTGAATTGTTACCCGTTACCACAAAAACATTAATAACTTACTGAGCTATTGTAGCATCAATCTCTTCCACAATATCAAAATAAATTTCATTTTGTGTATATTTAACACCAGCTTTTCGCCAAGGAATAGTTGATAAATTTTGTGGAAACTTGGGTGCCACGCTATATTATTATTATTATTATTATTATTTTGATGTATGAAAAGACCTTTGTTTTGAAAGTAATCATAAAAAAAAAAAGAGTTTAGATAAATAAGTATTATAAAACCCCTTTTCTTACCCAGCAGCAGCACCGACAGTAGTCATGACTCTATTCATAATTGTTGGTGGCATGATGATATCTTTTAATGTGTTTGGTTCGGTTGTCAATGGGTATCCATAATCCATCATTTCTTCTAATAATTGATATACTGTAACAAAATTTTCACGTATCGATAATTCAGAGACATCTGCAAGATAATCCGTTAAAATATCTATAATGCGATGAATAAATTCAAATACCAACATTGGATCCACTACATATAAAAATATAATTCTATTAGCCTTTATATTTTATTCTCTGTCCTTTTTCCTCCCTATCTTACCTTCGCGATCTACTGGACATAACCATATCAAATCATCTCTTAATACATTTAACAACCAATATTTTGGTGTTTCAAGAATAGGTGGAACGTCTTCTCTAGTATAAAATGGTTCTTTCCATTCTTGTCCTGTTCCTCCTTTTTCCTCCATACCACCCGGTAATGAGTTCATAAATTTAGCACTTTCGTCATTGAACACGTCAACGATTTGTCGAGAAATGATGCCACGCCAATGTTTCTCAATAATGATTTTTCTAAAGTGAAAACAATCGTCAAAGGAGTCTATACCATTAAAACTTCCTCACTCTTTTCCTTTTTCTTTTTCTTTTTCTTTTTTTTTTTTTTTGTTTGTAAATATAAATATATACCGTATATTGAATACGAGATTGCGATTATTACCCTTGAAGATTTATAACAAAGAGTGAGTTGATCATTCTTGAAAGTTGTACAAAAGGTAAAAAAAAAGGTACAACTTTGGCGCGGGTTTCAACTTTTTTGTTTCAGATAAAAGATGCAAAGTTGAAAAGAAAGAAAAAATCCCGCTCTTTTATAATTCTTTTTCATTCACACCAAAAAGAAAGGAACTTATATTAAATAAACAACGTTTTTTATTATATATTAAATAATTAAAGTAAACTTTTTCGTTGAGTCCAAAAAATATCGGTATCATGAGGATAGTGAACATAACCATCTACGTTTAAATTAAATCCATTGTCAGAATCATCAAGAATTGACTTTATTTGTTCTTTAACTTCATTCTGTTCTTTTTGTGAAAGCATTTTAATATGACTTCTTGTTTTCATAATTCGAGTAATAACAGTTTCTTTTGTACAATACATATCATTTGTAGTTTGCTTATATTTTAAAGGCAAATCAAATAATTGATTGACTTTTGGTTCTTTAAAAATTGTTTTCCATTTTTGTTGACGATATTGGGGTGCATCACCTTCATATTGTTCATATAAACTATTAAACATAAAAGTGATGTTATTATTATTATGATATATTTAAATAATCCTTCTTTTTTTTTTTTTTTTTTTACTTACTCTCGTAATTTTCGAACCCATTGACTACGTTCTTTACTTTCTAAATTCCATACAAGAATTAAATAACCTTCAGGTTTTAAAATTCGATGTATTTCTTCAAGACTTTTAATATCTGCAAACCAATGAAAAGCTTGAAATATAAATACTACTTGTTGTGATTTTGATGGTAATGGAATATTCCAACTCGTTCCTTTAATTGTTTGTACTTGTGGAAATAGTGTTATAAGTTTTTCCCGCATAGTATCCACAGGTTCAATTGCACTGATATTAGTATAATGACCTTGTTCAACTAAAAGTTTTGTACCAAGACCAGTACCAGCAGCCAAATCTACCATAGGTATATCTTTATTATTATTATTATTATTTACTAATAATAAAGATTCGAGTTGATCCAAAACTGCTTGTGGATAAGTAGGTCGTAACTTTGCTATATAAATTTTATAGATAAAAAATTATTATTAAACTGTGAAATTAATATTGATATATCTATATATATATCTATATATATATATACTACCATATGCATCAGCTTGACTAAAACCATTAGCAGCAGTAGGATGAATAAATGTCATAATGAAAAAGAATAATTTATAAAAGAAATACAAACTTCAATAATGTTGATAACGAGAAATATTTGCGTGTCTTAAATTACCTTTTTTTTTTTTTTTTGCACAATTTTGCACTGTATTGCATCATTTCGTAATACGTACAATAATATTAAAAACCATCTTCTCTTATTTGACTGATTAATCACAAAATAATTATACAGGCATCTTTTATATCTTTTTTACACTATATATTTATGCATTACAATTTTCTACTCCGATAAACTTTTGTCTTATCAACTCTTTTGTTTAAACCACTGTATTATTACACTACTATAAGCAAATAACTACTATTGGCTATTGAAAATGATAATAATAAAAATAATTAAATTGATATAGAAACAAAAAGATGTTATTTATATTATTTTATTATTACCATGGTAACAAATTCGTAACACTATGATGTTACAAAATGAAAAAGTACAATTGTATTCGTTTATACAGAACATCCATTGTAATATTTTTAATCTATTCACCCAAGACATATAGTAAAAACTTGAACTATAATTTATTTCTTATATTTAACATATTAAAAATAATATGAATAAATACGTAGAAGCGAACTATAAAAAGAAAGACTAGTAGCCTCATGAATTACGGTATCTACGTCATAATCTTAATTGTATATAATGTGTTAAGCTGTACATTAAAAGCAACCATTTTTATAAAAGCGTTTAATTGGAAAAAATAATATTTAAGATAATTGATTGGATGGATTAATATACCAGAATAGCATATAACTGACCAATTCGATCATACCAACTATTATAAATAGTATATAGCAGTAGTAATGTTTCTCTCTTTTTTTTGAAGGGGGGGTGAAAGGAAGACTGTGTGTGATGATTTATCAACCACAGAGTTATTGTTTTTTTTAGTTATACTAAGAAAGAAGATTAGAAACAAGATAAGAGATTGTTATTAATTGTAATAACAATATTTCAAGTAAAAACTGAATAAGTTATTCTTTTTATAGAAATTATTTGGATAGACCAAGACAAAATTATGATTGTTCTATATTTATTACCAACCTTTGTCCCCAAAAATCGGTTTGATAACGAGTCATGGGACCATATTCATTTAACATATAAAATGATGATGATTATGAATAAATAAATGTTTACTTTAAACTCTGACGTAGATATTAGCTCCATGTCAGTCTAATTTATTATGTTGATACGTATGAAATTTTTTTTATAAATAACAATGAAAAGAAAGAAAAACGAATGATGAATATTTATAAAACTAAGCACCACAGCTAATAATATATAAATCTGGGTTCTTTTTTCTTCTTAACATGTTTCTCTTTTTATAAGAACAGAGAAAGAACAATGAATGCTATATTATGAGGAAAATACTTCAAATGGTAGAACATCCTAGAAATATGCATATTTGACAAATGAATAATGAAATAATATTTAACATGGGGGGAAGGGTTATTAAAATTATGAAAATACTATTTAACTCATTGATTTTTTAATTAATATACAACAATGACTTCATCATTCCTTCCCTTATTTTTACATATGATACTTTTAAAACTTAATGTATTTAAAAGAAAAATCATCAGATTACAAAACCTTTATGCATAGTCTATCAAAATAAACTCATGACAGGCTATATAATAATAAATATAAATATTTTATTTGTATATTTATATGTAACATGGGTATTTTTTTTTTGACAATGTATATACATTTTGGTTTTGAAACTAAACAACCAAAACCTCCCTTTTTATCAATATTAATATAGGGCTACTACTTTTACTATAGTTACCATTATTAAAGTCCCACATTATTAAATGAGTGTTACAATTATATGGCGGGTAGCTGGGTACCGAGTTTACTAATAGTACGTCAGCAGATATTACTGTTTTAAGAATTCATTAAGATGAAAAAAAAAAAAAAACTTTTTTTTGTGAACTCATATACGACAACAGAATAGATCAATAAGAAAATATAAAAAAGGGTACACACTCCCCGTGACAAAACAACCTATTTTTTTTTTTTTTTTTGGAGTTTTTTATTATTATTTTTTCAAATCTTAATTATTTAGATATAAATATTATATTACACACGACTAAAAGAGAAAAAGAAGGGAAAAAGTGGGGGAGATCTTATTAGTTGTTATTATGAAGTATAATCATATACATACAAAATTTCTATTTTGGTAACTCAAAAGTAAACAATCGATAAAAAGTAAATAAATATCTTTTATTTTTTATTTTTTTACTTTTTTTCTGCTATTACAACTTTATACTCACACGCACAAACATACATACATACACTACAACTACAAAATAAAAATAAAATTATAATAATTTTTTATTTTTTGTATAGCAACCCCACCAACTCTTTTTTTTAGACATTTTATAAAACAAACTGGATCAACAAGTATACAATTGTAATAGTGTGGCGGAATATGGGCCCCATGTACCTGTACTTCTCCATGTCCCATGTACAATGGAAAATCCAGAGCCCATTGTTGTCATTAAAAGAGAAACCACACCTGCTGGGCAACCTCCTGTTGTTTTAAGTAAATATTTATTTTTTATTATTATTTTCAAAAGAATAATATGTATTCATTTTTTTTTTTAAAAAAAAAACAGTAACAGGTGTATTCATTAAGCATAAGCGTCCCATTATCGTGGATGAACGAAGAGATCAATCAAAAGAATTAATGGTTTTCGATCGACGATCGACAACTGCGGTATCCAAGGATTTTTCTTCACCTGGGTTTTATCCACTCGATGTAACGCACGGGCCTCTTATGTCGTTACTAGCGGCTGTTCGTCTTCTAGACCCCGTCGAATCTTCTCAGTCTTCTTCGATCTCTAATACATTAGGAGCAATACCACCAACAACACTAATGAATAATAATAGTAATAGTAACCAACAACAACAAAATCTTTCTTATCCCATGGTATTTCCTCAAAACAATATGTATTATGGAACGCCTATGCAACCTGGAATGCCAACATCCATGGCACCTCCAAATACGATAGCAACGACAGCAGCTAGTCTTCCACCACAATTACTTCCTGTATTACAACCTTACTTATTTAGTCAGCAGCAACAACAACAACAACAGCAACAGCAACAACAACATTTTGTCAACCAACAACAACAAAAGTCATCACAATATCAGCCTAATTCATATACCCAACGTAAACCTATACAACAACAACATACAATAGCATCATCATCAGGAATCCCAAACTTAAATGATGTAATCAATTCTACTTCAAGTGCTTGTTCATCTCCAGCATTAGTTGTCAATTCCAATAGAAACACCAATGACTTAAATAATACTCCCATTCGATCATCTCCGGCACAGTTCGCCGATGGTCGACCAACAGAACTCCGAAATGCTTCAATATCCCCAAATAATAACCATCATCGTATTCGACGTAAACAACCGCAATTTCCTCCTAATTCTACCGATACTCCAAATAATTATAATAATAATAATAATAATAATAATAACAAAACAACACGTCGCCGTGTAAGGTTCGCTAAAACCGATCAAATATTTAGTTATGATGTAAATGAAGATGAACATGATGATTATTATCCAGCTCAAGATAAAGAATACGATTATAATGATGACGATGAGGATGATATAGATGACGAAGATGACGAAGATGATTATTATGATGATTACGATGATGATGAAGAAGAAGAAGATTTAAGAATGGTACGACACCGTTGGTCACCGCGAACGATTCCAAGAGAGCAATCACATGATGTATACAATTTTCAATCACGCGCACCTCCTTTTCCTTACAGAAGAAGAGGAAGAAGGCGGTGGCCTGTAGTTCATCGCCCTCCGCTCCATTTGCATCATACAGAAGTTTAAAAAAAAGAATATTTTTGTTAAAACAAAGAAAATAGTTATTATCAAGGGATTTTTTTTTTGTTTAATCCAATAAAAATTAGTATATATAAAGAAAAAAAACATACAAATAAATTATTCTGTTTTTTTTTTGAAAAGGGAGGAAGAGATTCTTGTTGCTTGAATAGTGATATACATATACATACGTATATATACATATATATATATATACAAGACAAAAAGAGGAAAGTGATTAGATATGAACATAAAATAATAATAGTACAGTATTAAAAGGAATAGGATGATAAAAGTAATGTTTTTTTTTTTTTTTTTTTTTTTTTTTTGGAATTTAAATGTAATAAATAAGAAAAGCAACAAGGTATGAAAGAAGAAAGATGATACAAATAACTTAGAATAAACCAGTAACCTTGCTCACCATGATGGGAGTATATTGATAAAATGTTGCAAAAGATAATGAAACTATAGTTAACAAAATAGCATCTTTTACAATATAAAATTAATACTTTTTTCTTTTTGACAGCTATTATGTATAATGAAGTTAACTTACTGAATAAAGTCTTTTCCCAAGGTTCCATAACATAAACAGCTGTCATCAATTCATATTGAAGAAACTTTTCATAAATATAATGACTTAATGATTTTTGCATTATTAATTGAAGAAGTAGAAGTAGAAGAAGTAGAAAAAAGAATAAAATGTGTTCTTTGCTTGTTCTTCTTTTAATAATCCGGTTATAATTTATATTCTACATCGGTTTAATTATTTATGCTCCTTCCGCTCTCTCTCTCTCTTTCTCTTTTACCATCGGAAACTGTTTCATGGGATCTTTTTATTCCGCGTTTTGTTTTGTTTTTCATTTTTTTTATATATAAAATACTTCTTTTGTGTTCTAGTTGAATATTTCAGGTTATATCTACTCAACCCAATGTTTCGATTCAGTATAGTTATGGGTTTTTTTTAAGTTAAAATAATTGAATTCACATTCACATTCTTATATTCTAATACAATATTTCCCAAATCTTTTCGTGTTATTATTAATGCAATTTAATAAGTTTAGTTATAAAGCATCTTTCTTTAACTCCGTAAAAATAAACAAAGGTTGTTGAGATAACAACATTAATAAGTTTTAAAGGGTGAAAAACGCGAATTAATTTTTCCCTTTATAGTTTGATAATAATCCAAACCCATTTCTTTTTGTGTGAATGTCATTCTTTATCATCACATGCCCTTGGGCTTCACTATTTATTCTGAAACCCCCATTTCAATTTTATTTTCATAGATGATTAATAATAGTAACACGCAGACGGGTAAAAAATAAGAAATGTTTTATCTATAATATCATCTTGCCGTTATTCGGATGATAATAATTCGTATTTTTTTTTTTTTACTTCATCTTAATTACCCTTATAAGAGTTTCTTATAAGTTCAAGAAAAGAGATAAAAATTGAAGTTCATTTTATAATGACTTATATAAAAAAACATATAAATTCAATTAATGCTTTTCATCCACAATTTTTTCGATTTCCGACTGTGCGGGCTGAACGACCAGAGTTTGAGAGGAGGAACAATGTAGTAAAGGAAAAGAATAGAGGCGAAAAGGGAAACTTTCCTCCTTCCGAAAATAACCCATATGGCACCCACTAAAGCTTCTGGTGCGTTAAATATTATAATACAATTACATTTTAATTATTATTATTCTTTTATTTCAATGGATGGATGAATATATAGAATAGATGGATGGAATAAAAATTAAAAAAAAAATGGATGGATGGATTATATAACTAACCGACGAAAATATAATTCAACAATGACGAATTTTCCAAATTTATTAGCATCAAAGGCTGCTGCTGCCAAGAAGGCTGCTTTGAAGGGCGTTCATGGTAAATCGGTCCGTAAGGTCCGTACCTCTGCCCATTTCCACTTGCCAAAGACTTTGCGTTTGTCTCGCAAGCCTAAATATGCACGCAAGTCAGTTCCTCATTTGCCCCGCATGGACCAATACCGTGTCGTTCGTAACCCCTTGAACACCGAAACTGCCATGAAGAAGATTGAAGAACACAACACTTTGACCTTTATTGTTGATGTTAAGGCTAACAAGCATCAAATTAAGGATGCTGTCAAGCGTCTTTATGATGTTGAAGCTCTTAAGGTTAACACTTTGATCAGGTAAATATATTTTATAAAGGGGAAACAAGAATGAATGGAGTGAAGCATTTTAAAGAGAATAAAAAAAAACGACTAGAAGGAACGGTTAAATTATTAAAAAAAACGAAATTGAATATTAATTATAAATGTTAAATGAATAGACCTGACGGTAAGAAGAAAGCTTACGTTCGTTTGACCGCTGACGTTGATGCTTTGGATGTTGCCAACAAGGTAAAAACTTATGGATTAATATATATGAGTGGGAGAAGAGAGAGAAAGAATTGCATGAATATTAGATATATATAAGAAAGAAATATTAATCTTTTATATTCTTTTTTTATATAGATCGGTTTGATTTAAATTCGATTTTTTTTATATATATCTTTTGTGTAAAAATAATAAAAAAAAGGTTGAGAGTGTATTTTATACGCTAGTGCCAGAAATAATTATTGTGGATCCATTATTATTATTATTATTATTTTACTAGTTTTAGATACATTAAAAGAAACCAGTTTGACACACGAAAAAAAAACCTATTATCACGGAGCGGAAATCGCATGACCTATTTTCTCTAAACAAAAAAAAAACAACATCAACACAACTTTTTATTTATTTATTTATGGAGAATCACAGTGATCCTTTTTTGTTCCAGGTTTTTTTTTTTTGACAATGAGAAAAGAAAGAAAGAACTGATAACAATTTTTGTTTCTCTTTTTCCTTTTTGTTTTTTATTTATCATTCTTACTTAAAAAACAACCTTTATCTTATAATATAATGATGATTAAATGGGGTTGGACATGGTTATTTCTTATATTCATATGTTCATTAAGAGCTTGTTATTTACATTGGTTATCAACTTCCGAGTTACGAACTAAAGGAAGTGGAGTTGTTCCTTGGTATCGATTTCATCAACCTGCTTCACCACAAATAAAACCATTTTCTTCTGAGAATGATAATATTGTGATTGACAATACTTCTTCCAATTTATTTTATTTTATACAGGTAAAACTATTATCATTTCATGATCATCCTAATAATAATAATAATAATAATAATAATAACTTAACAACATATATATATATATATATATATATAAGATATCTGATCTTCACCTATCTAAATATCGAGCAAGAGGACATACACTCCATTTTCTTCATTTTGTTCGTTCTATTCTTCCAATTGTCAAGTAAAAATATCAATAACCAATTGAAATAACAAAAAGAAAAGAAAATTTACACATTTTATATATTAACAAATAATAATAATAATAATAATAATAATAATGTTTATATCAATATCAGGCCAAATTTTGTTGTTGTTACAGGAGATCTTACTGATGCTAAAGATATTCGACGTATTACATCACAACAGTATAAAGAAGAATGGGATATATATCGTCAAACAATAGAACAAGGTGCTCAATATATGCCATGGTATGATATGCGTGGTAACCATGATTGTTTTGATTTACCTTCTTGGCAATCCCATGTCAATTTTTATCGAACTCATGGTAAAAGTGCCGACCTTATGGAAGCTGGACAAGGTATTTATGAATGGCAATTAACACCATCTTATGGAAAATATCGCTTTGTTGCGATAGATGCTTGGTATGTTTTGTTTATTACGGAAAATATTCAAATAAAATATATTATTTTTTTGTTAACCTATAAAAAAAATGGTATTTCCAATATGTAGTCCGAAACGTGGACCCTCTCGACCATTTAACTTTTTTGGTTATCTCACATCTAAAACAATGGATCGACTAGCTGATATCCTCCAACCGGAATCACACTATAATCACACGTTTGTTGTAAGTCTTTTGTTTATTATTATTATTGTTGTTATTGTAAAGCGATATTATGTGTATATGTGTTACTCGAGATAAATGATTTATCTAAAAAAAAAACAATAACAGTGTTTTGACATAACTCTCTTGTTGCATGTCTAATTTAGTTTTCACATTACCCGACCACTACAATGGTTTTTGGTGTTTCAAGTAAAGGTCACGGGTTCCGTGATCTTGCTAAAAGATATAGTATTTATTTCTGTGGTCATTTACATCGGCTTACTGCAGGTACAGTGTATGACAATCACACATGTAACATCCAACATGTCACTAAATAAAATGTCCCATGTGCACTCAAATATATAAGTTTATTTTTTGAATCAATGAAATCAAACTTAACTAAATACAAATCCACAAAAAAAAAAAAAAAAAAAAAAAAAAAATTAGGACTTGGTGAAATACTTAAATGGTATGATCCTAATGGCCATTCCTTGGAATTAGAACTTGGTGATATGATGGTTCATGGTGTTTATCGTATTGTTGCTGTTGATCATGACATGATCTCTTTTGTGGATGTTGAATTGCCTCGTAGACAACTTGAACTCCATACTACAAATCCAATTCAAGCCAATGGTGATATTCTATGGCCTGCACGTATTCATCCAGCTCCTATTATTCTTATTACGAATCCAAAAGATGCACGTTACGCGCTTCCACATAAAGAACCATTACATAGAATTCAACAAAGTCAACATATCCGATTTTTGATATTTAGTGATCAGGCACCAAAAGACCTTGAAGTCTCAATTATGATTGATGGTGAGCCACATCCTGTGGCTGCAACACGATCCATATCCAAAGTAACAAATAAACCCCATGATCCACCGCTTTGGACGGCACCCTGGAATCCTAGCCAATTAAATCAAGCATCTTTACATACCATTGAAATTAGAGTGACCACAGCGGATGGACAAGTAGGGAAATCATCTATTGTATTTCGACTTGATAACCATCGTGCTAAAATAGCAGGTGGACCGGGTGAATTCATTATTTCGTCTAATATGGTCATTGTGGTATATATTTTTTCTTTTCGTCACCATAAAAAGAATTAAAAAAAAAAGTTGGAAGAGAGTTCTATTTAGTGTTTACTGATTTTCTTCATTTTTTCATCCATTAATGCCTCCAATTTTTTTTTTTGTTTTGTTTGGTTGAATATTTCAGCTTCAAGGTGTCACATTATTTGCCATTGCACTTATGCTTCTAGTACTCATATTACCAAAATTTTATGATGAAGAATATGAAGCAATTAGTAGAAAATTATTGGAACGTATTCATCGTCTTGAAGAAGAACAATATGAACCTTTATCTTCTTGTGGTCGTGGAAGAGGACTACTTCGTCGAAGAAGATCCAAGTTACGTCGTCAGGTCTATATATGGACATTACGTTTTTTACAATTATCACGCGAACAACCAAGTTGTTGGCTTGCCAGTGTTCTTTTTATACTGGCACTCATCACATTGCCATGGTTTCGGGCCGAATTTATTCCTTCAGCACCGCCAAACGAAAGATATGGAACTTTTTACTTGTGGGGATTGAAATTCGCAAATGAATGGATCCCGATCGCCGATACTTGGATGTTTGCAGCGGAGCAGGTTTGGCTTAATGTTGTTGTTTTTGTGATTTTATTTGCATGGCGGTCTGTAGATAATTTGAACAGTAATAACGCAATTTACCAACAAGAAAACGCATCACAACAACAAAAAAGACCACAACGACAATTGCATGAATACCCATGGTTTAAGGGATTAGAAGTCGTTTATTGGTTATGGCGCGTTTCTGAATTGATGGCACTAGCAGCATTTTATGGTGGTGCTTCTGCACTTGTATATAATATCTTGGTGATATGGATTTCATTTGTAGGTTATAATCTTGCTTGGGGCAAGGGAGGAATATTTAATCAAAAACGCCGATCATCCTCATTCCCGATACTTGAATGCCCGTGCAACGAAGAAGATGACAATCGTAACGTCCTTCATCCTATTAATAATACAACAATTTCAAAAGAACAACAACAGCAACAACATGGGGATAATGTTTACCCTCTCTCTTTAGCTATAACAAAAGCTTCAGATGATATGATGACAGTTCATGGAAGTAGCACAAGTAATCCAAATAGTAGTAGTAGTGGAGAATCTAGTAGTAGTGCGTCATCCACTCCTTTTAATGGTAGTCCAAGATTTTGGGCCAAGAATCGAAAGCGAAGTTTGAGAAGAGACTAAAAAAAAAAAAAGTAGTAATATACATGGTTTTTGCCTCCGCTCTAATAATTCAATAAAAAAATAATTTGACCCTGTCTGTTTTACATCATTTTCATTATTGTGGTTCTTTTTTCTCTTTTTTTTTCTTCTTTTTCCTTCTTCATTTTGTATTTTTTTTTAATTAATATATATGGTAGTGGAATATCAAGACGAACAATTACGACGCTCAAAATGGGCAATTATTCGATGGTTTCGATTAGATCGTTTACAACCTGAACGTGCAGTTACATCATATTGGGTATCATCAAAAACTCTTTTATTCATTCGGATACCGATAGCGTTATATTCGACTGTCATTATGTGGGCATCCATCGGTACTACCGCACAAGAAGGTGACTTTCAACGTTATTTCGCTCATTTCACACAATTAACATTTATCGGTCTTCATGCATACTTGATTGTAATGTATCTGTATTATATATATATATATATATATAACAAACAAACAAATAAAAAAGAAAAAAGAGGAGAAAATGTTGTCAAAATAACAGCAAAAAAAAAAATTATTATTAATAAGCCAACCATCGAAATATTTTGTATGATTATTTATTATTGCTATAGACGGTACTTTATCATAATGTCTGTTATTTAAGGACATCACAACCTCATCAACCCAATTCATTTTTTAATCAACCATCTGTACTTAATTATTTATTTTCATATTTATACCATAGCATTGTAGTATTTAAGTAAGTAATATTATAGCATCGGCGTAAAAAAAAAATCAGAAAAATTTGTTTCACCGGTTTTACATATATCTAACCCCTTTTTTTTGTTAACCATGGTCTCACATTTTCCAATTATATAAAATATTAGTATTATTACGCCAATTGTTTATTGTAAAGTATACTGCTCTTTTTTTCCCTATTCCCTTGTCCTTTTTTCTTCATGATTATTATATTTATTAAAAAAAATTGTATATATTTATTTAGGGTGCGCATTGGCACCAATGGCCAGCACAGGTAAGCAAAAAAAAAAAAAAAATAGACAATTAAGAGGAAACGAAAGAAAGTCGAGGGCATAGGATAAGTAAAAAAAAATTGCATGGTAAAAATCTGAATTATTTATATTTATGTGTGTCTATTATATAGCAGCAAATCAGGAAACTATAACAAAGGATGAACCACCCGTACTATGGTGGGTTACTACGTCATTACATGGTGTTTCATTTGTGTTGATGATGATGGAAGTAATATTTAGCCGAATGACACTTTATGTTAATATGGTGTTATTAGTGTTCATCAATGTCGTTTTGTACATGTTTTTAACATTCATTATATATGCAACGTAAGTTATTATTATTATAAACCTGACCTTGCTTTTCTTATCAGAAAACACACACACACACACACACACACACATATATATATATACCCATTAGAGAATAAAAATTCGTTATTATCAATGCTGTGTACTTTGGTTAAAAAATATAACATTTAATTGAATTTACTGACCTATTAATAATGTAATTTATCTAGCACTGGTTGGTGGGTATATGGATTCTTAGATTGGGGCCAAGGTGGTAAAACAGCAGGATGGTATATCGGTATTGGTGCAGCATTTATCGTTGTATATTTCGTTCAGTTCTTATTCCATATGTTACGAGACTGGGTTGCTAGAAAACTAGGCAGAAACCCAAGGAAACCAGAAATGCGTCAAGTAAATGAGAATGATGAAGAAGCAGGGCAACTTAGAGATAGTGGAATAGACACATCACAACTTCCTCGTTATTAAAAAAATTATTAGTTACCCTCCTCCTCTTCAATTTA
This sequence comes from Circinella minor, assembly GCA_016758965.1. Lineage (NCBI taxonomy): Eukaryota > Fungi > Mucoromycota > Mucoromycetes > Mucorales > Lichtheimiaceae > Circinella > Circinella minor. The sequence continues at coordinate 22,454 of JAEPRB010000238.1, forward strand.
ACCTGCTTTCAAAACCTTCCAAAAATAAGCCATCCAATTTTATTTTTATTTTTTGATTGGAGTAAAGCTTTGTACTACAATGCTTTGGGTTTAGTTATCTTATCTCTCCTTATCCGTATTTTATGATGAGACATTTTTTTTCCTTATCTTCCTCGCTTCCCTTCTCTTTCTCTCTTTTTTATTATTCTTTTTGTTCTCTTCCACTCTCTTATTTACCCTTCTATTTTTATTTTTGTATTGATAAGACAAAAAAAAAAGTAACCACGCATAGTATATATTTTATAATATAGCATTTATATACAGATAAACAAATATTATACATTATACAGTATCATCATGTCAAAAGGGGGTCGTCATCGTATCTTTACAGAAGAACAACGCAAGGATAGAAATCGGTTAGCACAAGCAGCATTTCGTGCTCGAAAATCGGAATATACAACTACACTTGAAAATACAGTTGTAGGGTTGGAAAGTATTGTCAAAGAATTACAAGATAGCAACAGACAAACAAGTAGCCGTGCAGATGCAGCAGAAGCTCAATGTCAATTACTTGAACAACAATTACAAAAGCTTTATCAGCAACTTCATTCAAGTCTTTTAGAAAATCAACAATTATTGACTGCTCTTGGTAAAGAAAAAAAAGAGAGAAATACAATGTTTTACAACAAGTATCAATATAAATTATTTTCCTATACTTTCTTTTTTTACTTATTAGGTGAAAAACAAAATATGATTTTTATAGACAGTGAATCATCAGTGTCTTTATCCCCTTCATTATCATCATCATGTTCAACTTTTGTTGATCCTGCCGAAATAATCTTCACGTGACTCGGCAAGTATCTTAATAATCATAATAATCAACTACGTACACCTAAAAAAGAACATTGATCCTAGTTATCTTCTTTTTATTTATTTTCGTTTATAGATTCCCATCCATGACATCATGCCGTCACCTATAAGTACTTCTTTTTCAGTGAGGAAAACATCATCTTATTGTACATAACTTTTTTTTTTATAAATATCAAGATATCAAGAATTTTTTCCCCTTGTTTTTTTTTCTGTTTTAGTTTTAAAGTATATAATAAATAAATAAAACGTCTAATAGTTAATTATACCAAATATATAATAATAATAATAAAAATAATAAAAATAGCAATATAAAGTATACAACATGTATAAATATAGAATATGTACGTATAAATTGAAGATAATGAAAAAATGTACAACAAGACTATAGAATAAAATTAGTCTTGATAATGCCATAATGTCCGTTGTTGTTGTTGCTGTTGTTGTTGATGATGCTGATGTTCGGGTATTGGAAGATGTGAATGAGATGGGGGGAGTGGTTGCACTGAAGGATTATTGAATAGAATGCCAGAAGTGGTAGTTGATGGAGAAGTTGTATATTTGCCCATATTGAAATCATTAGGATTGTGTAATTGAATCAATTGTTCTGTAGTAGTTTTTCTTGTTGAAGCTAGACTAGGTGACATCAATCCACCTTGTTGTTGATGATGATTATGATGTTGATGAAGTGTCATTGGATTCATTATTATGGATCCATGTATTGTCGCTTGAGAAGAAGGAGAGGGTGATGATGATGATTGTAAAAGTGGTGTAGCTGATACTCCTCCAGCTGCCCACCCCTGATTCTGTGGATGAGATTGATGAGGTTGTTGATGGTGATGATGATTCATGGACATGACAACATAATCATTATTTTCTTTAGAATGTGCTGGTAGCCCTGATATACCAGGTGTGTCAGGTAGGGATACGAATGATTGTTGCGGATGAGTTTGTTGTTGCTGTTGCTGTTGTTGATCTATATACATACGATCCAATACACCATCCGAACTTGTCATATCAGACGTAACCATGGGAATAATAGGTCTTGGTGTTGATGTTGATGAGAGAACAACGGGAGATCCTCCTGATGACGTACGATGATGTTGCTGCTGTTGTTGGCCATTATCAAAATGATGCTGTTGGGATGTTTGCTGGTGATTTTGCTGCTGCTGCTGCTGTTGTTGTTGTTGTTCGAGTGGTGATTGTAGAGGTAGAGGGGAAGGTATCTGACCAGCAGCAGCTTCTATAGTTTCCATGACTTCATTTGGTAATTCATAGCCTTCACCGGTACTTCCAAGTTGTTGTAAAAACTTGGCACTATTTGGAATCGAAGCATAACGTCTTAATTTGTGAATTGACAGGATAGACCTATCAAACATAATCCACGATTGTCGTGCAATCCCAATATCACTGTTGTATAAATGGCGAACATGCACTTTGATAGCTGATAGCAGGGAATGAATAATTAAATCGTACTTTACTATGGATGCCGGACGTTCACATATAAAATGCACGAGTTGAGTAATACATGTTGCCATAATACGTCGTTGAAATTGATTATATGCATTATTGGGTGATCTGAACAATTGATCGAGAATACATTGGTTAAATACCAAATGAAGATGCATAACCATGGGTCGTGGTGGTGGTAATCGTAATACTTCGTCAACTGATAAAGATGATGTAGGTGTCCATTGTAATTCCGGTGGTAAACTTCGTACAAAATCAGAAAAACTGTTTTGAAACGTTTCCAATTTTTCCTTATCGTTGGCGTTCCCGTTCCCGTTCCCGTTGCTGTTGCTGTTGCTGTTGCTACTATTCTTTTTGTCACTATGGTCATTACTATTGCTACTTCTGTCACTATGAAAAGAAGAATTACTTGTGTCGGTATAGGGTGTAATAAGATTACAGTGGTTACTTGTGTTCATCAAGTGCTCATTGACATATAGCAATGTATCTTCGCATATTTGGGCAAACTTGATTTTGTGCTTTAAGTTTTCAATAATAAGTTTTTCATCTGCATCATCGTCAGGTAAACCCACGGGTATGTCAACCAAGGCAAATTTCTTCGAAATCATCCAAGGTCGTTCCCAACCGCCGCTTTGTACCTTGTCAAGACAATAACATGACCAAAACACACGTTTTCGTAGTTCTATTTCTTCACGCGTTAAATCTTTGCTGATATTTGTTTGGTTATGTAAACCAAGTTCAAGACACATACGATACGCCATACCGCTATATATCCAGGAACGACAAAATGGACTACCGCTACGATGTGTTGAAGGTGATGGCTCATAAAGGCTCATATAACATAATGCAACAACCGTACTGATACGAGGTCCATCTAGAAAGTCATCCAACAAACGTTTCGCACGATGGAAAAACACCTCTGGTTTGGGTAAATCAGGGTACTTGCTGGTATCCAAATAACGGCTGGTTTGAGCATAAATAGCATTCAACAATAATGGTGTAATGATAGGACCTTTACATCGTAATTGTTCAAAAAAGTACCGCTGAGGTATAATTGGTAAGACTTCGTAGTTTTCACGAAAAAAAAGTTCCAACATTTCCATTTGTGACTCCTTTGATGGCATTTCAATGGAGCCTGAATAACGACTTGGTAAAGGAGGTTCTACAATCCACTTGATAAAGCTACCATAGGGTTCTGCATCAACAAATGTCTTGCCTGTATGCTTATCATAAAGACTGACTTTGCGTAAACCTTCACCTAGCGAAGCTAGTGTGTTACTTGTTCTCGATTCAAGCGGTGGACCTCGCCGTTTGCTTCGTATTGTATTACCATCTTTTGTATCTGCAAATAAATAACATGGTTCGGCCGGGTTTTCAAGATCGTTATTGGGATGGTATTGATCAGATGTGGTATTGATAGTTGACGCTGATGTTGATAATGATGGTTCAGTGCTGTTGGTAGGCACATGATCAGATTGAAGATGTGGTTGTCGATGATGTAATGTATCTTCTTGGGTTTCTTGATCAGGATCGAAGGATCCGTCTTTATAAAATGTACATGGTCGATTACGTGCTGTTATTTAAAAAAAAGTATGATTTCAGTTTCTTTATACTGTCGTGATAAACGAGTATGCGTGGCCCTGTGGGTCGAGCCATGCTATGTCCATGGGTTCCTGAGAATATTTTACCTTTACACTACATAGTTATAAAAGAAACGATTGGTTAACAAAATGAGATAATAATTACAAAAAAAAATAGTTTGTATATCGCCGTGTGTATCTTTTATTACCTGCATGCAAGGACGTAATCCATCGCACTAAATAAAGAGAGTTGGGGGAAGCTTAATTTAGTATTTTCAAAGAATTAGATAGGTTTTTCGTTATGATAATAGTATTAATAATGGTATTATTATTAAAAAGAAAAAAAAAAGAGGAGGCGTTGGAAACATGTGATTCATTGCTGCTTACGACTTTTATGAAAAGAAAAACACAAGACCATATATTTATCTTCTTTTTTCTTCTTGGCTTCATAAAGTGAATGACCTTTTTTCTGAAATCGTTGTTTGCTTCCTTTCATATAACTTTTTTTTTTCAAAGCTCATGATCTTCCAACATTCAACAACGTTGAAATGACAAAAAAAAAAGCGATTTACCTTGATCTTCTTTGCGCGACAAGTATAACAAGCTCTGCCTACTTTAAGTCGTTTATGCCTCGAATCTCGCGCTGAATTCATTATGTTTGTTTGTATACAGAAGGTATGCAGTATGACGTATAAGGTGTATAGTAGGAAATACTTTTTATAAACTAATCTTGAACGGGCACTGCAGCTACAAAACCAATCAGTGGCTATTCTAATAAGTTTATTGACAGATTTTTATGTGGCGCAAAGAATAAAAAAAGAGTATGGGTATAATGACAAAATGCAAAGGAGGAGGGAGAGAAAATTAAAAGATTAAAGGGGGGGGGGAAAGGAAGAGAAGGAGAAAAGGAAACAAAAGAAAAAAAAAGTGAATAAAATATGTGAAAGTGAGAGAGCCATAAGCAACAAAGATGAAAGAGTCGCAATATTATTACTACATTTGGTATTCAACATTTTTCTCGTATTCAAATAGTTATTTTAATCTCTAAATTGTCATGAGACTAGATCTAGTCTTTGGCACTAGATCTAGTCTCCACTTTGGTCTTTAATTTTGGTCCAATAAAAAACACGAATGACGTCGACAAAAAAAAATTAGTTAGTTTTACTTCATAACTATTGATGTGCAAAACGAAAAACAATATCTATTCACTACATTCAGATTAAATTTGCAATTAACATTACCATGTCTGCCACCACTAATTTTTCTAACTTTACTTTGAAAATCCCGGTTGGGACTCACGTATCTTTTCTCCCAAGAGCGCTGAAGGCCCGAGAAGCTGCTGCAATAGGAACTACAAAGTCTAGTAAGGAACGAGTATATGGAATTGTTCAATCCTACTCGAATGAGGGGAATGTTTTAATGGCGTGTGTTCATGTTGCCAATGGCGATCACTCTATATGTAAAGTCAAGGCAGGAAATCTCAAGAAAGAGAGAGAGGCTGAAGAAAACACGGTTCCTGGCGTTCCTGCTGTTGCTCAAGACGAGGACAACTCTTCTAACCCGTTGTTGAGTTTAGGGATCGACTATGAATCGGATACAGATGAATCGGATAATGGTGAAGGTCTTGAAGAGGTTCTAGGAGAACAAGGAGATGTTGATTGGGTGGATAAGAGAGTTACTATCGATGTACGACACACTGAGCCTTCTTATAAGAATGATGCAGTGTTGAATATCGAAAATCATCGGTTTTCAACACCATACATATTTTTTAAAAGGTTTCTACCAATGGATCATATTGTTGATCATGTTATTCCATCCATCAATGCTAATGCAGTTGTTCGGTGTATTGAAAAATGGCACCCACTGACGAAGGCTGAATACTTTTTATGGATTGCACTTTGGACTTATATGGCATGGCTTCCTTGTAGTGATAGAGGTTTTTATTGGAGAACAAAGCCAACAATTCTAGTCCCATCCCCGTACAATTTCGGTCAATGGATGTCGCGCCGTCGTTTTGATGCTATTCTGGCAGCTCATACTCTTGAGCATCCTGCCACTATAGCTGCTGGAGTAACAAGCGACCCTCTAGTTCCAATTCGTGGTTTTGTTGAAGTATACAATGAAAATCTTTTGAATGCAATGGTTCCTGGACGAGTGTTGACAATTGATGAGACGATGAACCAATGGGTTGGGAAGGTATCGCGAATGCCTAATGTGAAGAAGATTATTTCGAAACCACATCCTGTTGGTCAAGAATTTAAAACAGTTGCTGATGCTTCGACTAACATTATTATTCGTCTTGATATCAGTGAAAAGAACTTTCAAGTGAAAAAGTTTGGTGATCAAGGTGCTGTGATTTCTACCGTCTTGCGTCTGTCTGAACCTTGGTTTGCCACTGGAAGAACAATTCTTGCAGATTCCTGGTTCGGATCCCCTAGTTGTGCTGCTGTTCTTCATCAATATGGTCTATACAGTATCATGGCAATGAAGAAAAGAAGCCATTGGCCACGTCTCGTTCCCCGTGATCTTCACATGAAGTTAGAAGGAGAACCTGTTGGAACATCGATTTCTCTGGTCAGTATTGTCAAGGACGTACCTATGTCAATTTGTATCTTGCGTGATAGAAAGATGCAATGTCTTGTTAGTACTTGTGGTAGAACAACACAAGGATCAGAGGTTACTCATGTAATCAAGGAAGGAAACAGAAGTCGCTTTGCGACATTTTATCGTCCTGCTGTTTTTGATGATTATGGTGCTGGCAAAGGAGCCGTGGATATCAATAATAACAACCGCGATAATATGGCTTCATATCATGATGTCATGCGGACACACTCCTGGGAAGTTAGAGCGTTTTCTTTCTTTTTGGCACTGGCTGAGGCAAATGCGTACCTTGCATGGCGTTCTTTTGGTCCAGTTGAACAGAGAAGTATTACCCACTTTTCTTTTCGTGAACAGTTGTGCACTGATATGATTAACGAATACTTGTATGCAGTTAATATTGTTGAAGATGATGAAGAAGATGTTGATTCATATAGAAATAACACGCGGCATGACCTAGAATCAATTGGAAAAGGGTTTCTAAAAGATAGAACCCCTTATTCACGACAATGGAAATGTCAAATCTGCAAAAAAAAAACTACACTCAGATGCAGCTGTACCCCGACAAAGGGTCTGTGTAAATCCAACTGCTACCGATTGCACCTTGTAGGTAAGCAATAATAGTAGAAACAACAACAGTAAAAAAAATAAATAGAACAATTTTTATGATGTTATTCTTTTATTATTTTAAGTCTGGTTGACTTTTTTTGTTGTTGTTGGAGAAATAATTACTCCCAAAGTAGAGACTAGATCTAGTCTCTCGATTTTTCACTATTTACCAACCAATTTCAATTTGTTATATATAACAACACAGTATATCCTGGAACTTATAAATGATAAAATACATTTTTCATAACCTAAACTATATTCTATACAACTTTTATAATGTGTGGTCAATTATTTGGCTAGATATATTCATTCAAAGTAGAGACTAGATCTAGTGTCGGGGGTGCAAAGATACTCATTAATAAAGAAATAACACGTTGCGTCTTATATTTTTTTTATATGTAGTTTCGCAATATAATAAAAATGGATTATATATATTTTTCTTAGGTATATCAATGCCATCGCCATCGCACACCAGCTCCTATATCTGATAATGATAATCGACGCCACGATAATATTCCTTGTGGATGTACAGTATCTATTAAGGTGAAAGGCACTTCTAGCCGTCCTGGAATAGTATC
>JAEPRB010000238.1:30141-60410 GCA_016758965.1 Circinella minor
AAATACATTTTTCATAACCTAAACTATATTCTATACAACTTTTATAATGTGTGGTCAATTATTTGGCTAGATATATTCATTCAAAGTAGAGACTAGATCTAGTGTCGGGGGTGCAAAGATACTCATTAATTGTTGTTGACAGAAAAGCGGGATCAATCCAACTTTAAAAAAACGCAGCAACATGTTTATATTGCAGTTCCTTAATAATGAATAACATGCTTTTTTTTAAGTCAACAGAAAACAACAATGCGGGAGAGACTAAACAAAATATCCATTCGTGGAACACAAAGATCACATATTGGTCCGTGATGAGAAAACTTGGGGATGATATAACTAGGCAATAATTGCTATGTCAACCCAGCAGATGATTTTTTCCTTTTTTTTTGGCTTTTGACAATTCTACTTTCTAAGTTTCATAATTCTTAATCAGATTGTTTCATGCAGAATGGAATGCAAGTTACCAATGTGGTTAATGATACAATTATCAGTATATGTATACTTTCTTCCAAGGATACAACCAAACAATAATATTATGTAGAAGTGTTAAAAAAATTATACTGATATATACTATATATTCCGATATCTAAACTACAATAATGTCATCTGCTATCGAAAATGAATTTGTCACCTTTACACATATACCCACTGGATTCCCTGAGAGATTTCTATGTACAACATCTTTGTTTAGTGACAGATGATCGTCGTTTAAAGTTTACTCTCCTTTTTTTGATTGACACGCCTGTATCTATATCCAAATAAAACAAGAATCTGTTGTTGAGCGGTCGTTAAAGGCAACTAAAAATGAGATCATCTCTGGCACTTTTTTTAGTATTTTTTTTTCTCGATTTACTGCTACAGGAATTGGCTCCGCCAAATTCTTTGCGGTATTATAAAAAAGAAAAGAAAAAGTCAGGTTCAGATATCAAATATATCAATTTTTAAATGAAATAAACAGAGAAAACGATCAACAAAGTGGGAAAAAGAAGAAACATGAAATCTAGCTTTTTTTTCTTTTTTGCTTGGAAACTCGAAGAGCCACAGAATGTGAAAATTTACGATTTTTTCCGTTTCTTCGTTTCTTAACAAGTTGACTATTTCCGTGTACTCCCTTACCTTTAATAATGTCCAAATTCTTTTTTTAAACTTTTATATTTTTAGTTCCCCGCTCATTATACATTTTATTAATGAGATTGTTGGCTTTGTTATTATTATTCAGCAAACAAATAATCTGCTTACATCAACACAAATAAAAAAAAAAGATAGTGTTAGAAAAGAAAGAATTTGTGATATGTATTATATGTATATATATATACCCAAAAGACAGTGCGACTTGTATAATAAACAAATTTGTAGTACAGAAAGAAGAGATATAAAATACTGTTATTTCGCTAAAGATATTATCCATTGTCGACACTTACTATTTTTTCTTTGCATTTAATTTAGGTTCACCCCAAAATAGCTCTCCCTCCCCCCCATTCATTTTAGTTAAAGATCGTTTTTCCCACATAATCGAATTATTCGGTAGAACAGTTAATCCCGAAAACATCATAAACTAAAAAAAAAACCTTTGTCCTACTCAATGTTACATACGCCATAACCTCACCTGAGAGCACACACACAAACTTGTAGAGATCTTTTTTTTTTATTTTTCCAATTTGTAAAAAACTGGAAAAGTACGGGATTACGATCAATTACACATAAGATCTCATTGCTCAATAAATATTATTATTAATTATATTTCCGTTTTTATAAAATAATGTTTATGCATAAATCACTTGAAGGAACCATACAAAAAACACATTGAGCGATTTCCCATTAATTTAAAAACACTATATTTAGTTCTATTTATTACATATTTATCACTATAGTAACTTCACGCACTATTTCATTGCTTTTTTGGTCATGTACTTTCATATCAATCATAATTAAGAAACACATATGTTTTCGCTTTCTCCACCCACGTGGCGAATAAAATATGAGTATCTAGATGGAAACACAACCTTATTTATTACAAATAATTAGCCTGTTCTTTGTTCGGCTAAATATCATAAATTAATAATGGCTTCATACAAATGTATGCATGCTTATATATCCATTACATATAATTAATAAAACATTATACTGTTATTTTGTGTACATGCTTGTAATTTTTTATTAATAATAATAATAAACATTTTTATTGATAAGCTTTTAACTAAATAAGGAGTAGTTACAATACAACGAAGCACTTTGTCATTTCTCAGCATTGTAAGCATTATTATTATTATTATCTCACTTCTTCACCTTCTCACTAATATACATGTAAAAAAATTGAGTATATGAAATTTATTCGTTTTTCTTTGTTGCACGTATTTAAACAATTTAGTTTGATCTGTTTCACTTACATGATTGATTTTTCTTTAAAAAAAAAAAAAGATTCAGCAAACGACCTATTCTGTGCCACTTTGTGGTTTTAATTTACAACTTTGATAAGCCCCGCTTTTAATAAATAATACCTGATATATATACATGCTAGGTTTATTATTAACGAATAATCAGAATCTTCTAGCTATCGCTAAAACAAATATTAAGGCCATTAATATTATTAATCATTACAGTTCGTATACTTTAAAATAGGCATAGTAATAATAACTGATGGATGTAGTAGTACACTATTATTGATAATTGAAAAGAGAAAGAAGTGTTAAGCTATTTATAAGTACTATATCACTAACTCAAAAAAAAACATAAACAAAATAATAAGCATAGATTACTATTTACTGTGATAAAGGGTATTCTTATTATTAGTTAGAGTAGTATCAAATCCTTCTGCCTTCCAAAGAGCGAAAAAGAATGGAAGTTTCTTTTGTATTCAGTACAATTGACTTTCAACATGTGACTGATTGATAGATTATGTGAGATTATAAGTTAGATCCCCAAACTTACCAACGAAAGCCCACCAAGCGCAAGATAGTAACCCTCTGTGTAACAGTATTATTGAATTAACGAATATGATTTACTTCTCAAAAGCATAATTAGTACTAGAAGGTATTTTTAGCTAAGTTAAAAAATCCCATTGCAGGCCTCCTCTGTAGAGGATCGTATAAATGTTGTTGCAACTGGCCTCTATTATAGATAATATACATTAGCATTACAAAAAAAAATAGAAAAAAGAGAATATGTTGAAAGATGAAATGTTTTAGGGGGACAATATTTTCTTTATTTATATATAAGTCAACAGTTCGGTCACTCTTTTAATTAGATATTATAAAAAAAATGATCCGCTTTGTTTTCCATTATACTTTATCCTAGATACTATAATATCGATGCGCACCAACAAGGTTGAATGAAAAAATCACATTGAAACATTTGATAATACCGAACGTTCTTTTTTATAATATGCGTGCACAGTACGTATATAACTTCGTCATTTTACCTTACAACAGGTATTATAAAACACAGCTTACTTATTTTATTACCCAGTAGAAGATTGTCTTTTGTTTTCTTCTCTTCTTGTTCTACACTTACTTCAATAAAGAGTAGTTTAGAACCAATTATAAAGTGAGATTGTAGTAATTTTATACAGACATCATTACATTCTTATATATATGTATCCAAACGTACTGTGATTAATCTAACAACTACTGAAGCTGATGAAATAATTCTATTTTTTAGCAATTGTTCTTTATATACTCTCAAACCGATTTTTGAAATAACATGTTCCACCTTCTAATTTTTGGCTTAACTATAGATTTCAAGCATAACAAAAACGTCCTAGTGACTTTTCTACATTATGTCCAAAAATGAAGAATACTAGCAGTACATAGAAAAATTCACTTTTTCACAGTCATCTGATGTGAATAGCTTAGGTATAACTATACAAGTTATAAATATTGGATAGATATATAATATAATATATTTAATATAATATACCATCTTCCTCACAAAGTCGTTCCTCAAGTTAAACATACATCATGATTGGTGCCCTTAGATAACAAGTCCAACAACATATATATTATAGTTATATCATTCAAGCAGGTACAATAATGCAATTGCCAATTGAATATAAAAAAGAGCCGCATTTATGAAACACAATAACAGCTAGAAGTGCTCAACTAAGATTAAGTTCAAGATACATATTACACGTGATTTTATCTAAAACGTAATGATAAAGCATATATTGTTTTTATGTATGTGACCGTTACACTGTATCATAATATCCATCCAATAAGAATTCACTATCCTTATATAATGCCAAGTTCATAAGAAATCCTTATGACACTGCCTAGATACAAGACATTCTTATAAAGTACTAAGCTATCATATATAAGCATCAAGAAATACAATTATTAGAAATATATAAATATCATCAGTTATTGTTCGAAATAAATTATTATATCTTATATTATTATTATATCTTATTTCTGTATTATTACTATATTCTACTATATCCCAACTCATATCTTACATAACACAGTAACAGCAGTTCCCGTGAAAGTGTGTTAGATCTCAATTAGGTACTGAGGGCATCAATTAGGCGTCTTGATAGAACCCGAGTAAGATAACGGGGTAAAAAGTATATATGCAATCGACATTGAGGTATAATCAAAACAGATCTGACTATTCAATTTCACGATATTACATAGTAGTAGCAGTAGTCATACTCCTCACAAATTCTTAATACTATATTTTTTGCCTAATAGAAAAGAGGAATGTACTCTTTAAGATTTGTCCAAAAAAATTGATATAGAAATAGAAAGAAAGTCTTGGATGCTAACATCATTCAATAATTGATTAGCAAATTAAAAGAAAAACATCTAGTATTACGTACTGATATGTTCAATTTATTTTGGTTTAACACTAGATTTCCTATGTAAAGTGAGAATAAAAAAAATTAATTTGACTTTTTTTATAATCACCGGATGCGAAGAAAAGATATGCAATAAAAGCTAGAGGGGAAAAGCGCATTACCAAATAGAGTTATGTAAGAACTCTTTTTAAGGTATAAATTGCTCAATTCAAGAAGTCCAGTCGTCCTTTACGTGACTTCCTCTTTGTTTCACCAGCAATTTAAAAAATGACCCGGTTCACACAAACTTCTCAGCTTAGCGGAGACGCTTTCAGTTCCCGTCAAATGCAAAAGCCTAAGAACTTAAGGCCTTTTAACACATCCACAATTAAAGTACTCCTACTAGAGGATATAAACCAAACTGCCATCGATGCTTTCCAAGAAGAAGGATATCAAGTAAATATATTTATTTACCTCTTTTATTACTAGTTAAATGCCTATTTATTGCTAATCAACATTATAATAGGTTGAAACCTATGTAAAGACTTTTGTAGGTCAGGAGCTCACAGATAAGCTTCGAGACGTCCATATTCTTGGCATTCGGTCTAAAACCAAAATAACAAGCCAGGTCCTAGACGAGGCTAAAAACCTACTCGCCATTGGATGCTTTTGTATTGCAACGGAACAAGTTGACTTGAAAGCTGCTGGAATAAAAGGTGTAAGTGTACAATAAAAGAAACTAAAGCTCACTGTCTCCCCATCATCCTCATCATCCTCATCAGTCGCAAGTCAATGAATATATGCATTAGTGAAATAAATCTTTTGTTTCAGAGTGCTTTAATTTCTTACACAGTAAATAAATATATATATAGATTGCTGTTTATAATTCACCATTCAAAAATTCACACTCTGTGGCGGAACTTGTCATTGGCGAAATTATTTCTTTGGCTCGACAGTTAGGTGACCGTAATCGAGAAATGCACAGTAGTATCTGGAATAAAGTCTCACATGGATGTTTCGAAATCAGAGGGAAAATACTTGGCATTGTTGGTTATGGTCATGTGGGTTCACAACTTTCAGTTATTGCTGAGGCATTGGGTATGAGAGTGTTTTTTTATGACGTGCTGCCACTGATGCCGTTAGGCTCTGCTCGACAAGCTGATACCTTTGAGGAACTTTTGGGGATGTCGGACTTTATTACACTGCATGTACCTGAACAAAAATCCACCAGAGGGATGATCGGCGCAAAAGAAGTTTCCCTAATGAAAAAAGGATCATTCCTTATTAATAACGGACGTGGAACGACAGTTCAATTGGAAGCACTCGTGGATGGATTACGATCTGGCCATTTGGCTGGTGCTGCTCTCGATGTATATCCCAAACAGCCTACATCCAATGGACCCCATTTTACCGACTACCCCGATTTGCTGGATTGTCCTAATGTTATTTTGACACCCCACATTGCCGGAGCCACAGAAGAAGCACAGGCAAATATTGGTATGGAAGTATCATCATCACTTATTCAATTTATTAACGATGGTACATCCTTGGGAGCTGTTAATTTTCCTCAAGTGGGTCTACGTGCTGTTCGTGAAGATGCAAACGCTGCACGGGTATTACATGTCCATCAAAATATACCAGGCGTACTTCGGGTGCGTTAATAACAAAAATAAAGCATCTTATAGTATTAATAACAACATAGCATATGATTATCCGTTTATATATATATATATAAAAGTTTTGTTAATAGATATTAAATGACAAAAAGGTTCACCTCATGTTATATTTAGGAGCTAAATAAGATTTTTGCAAATCATAATGTGAAAAAGAATATTCAAATTCGATGGCTGATGTTGCTTATATGATGGCTGATGTTTCCAATGTTTCTCCAGAGCAGTTGTAACTGCTTTATGATGCAATTAGCTCGACTAGGACTAATATTAAGACGCGGATTGTGCATTAATCGAAGTACCATTGATAAAATGTATTTCGAATGTGTAGTAGTGGGTAGTATACTATTATATTATTATTGTCTGTATAGTTATCCATAAAATGTAATAAGATATTGTAACATTTTAATGAACTTCAAAATAACATTGTGGAGATGAATGATCGGAAATATAATGTGGGACTTTATAAAAATAATGTATAATGTATACAACTAGACAGAACAAAATGAGGACGGGAAAAGGCATTTTTGTCATCACTAAAAACTCTCACGATCAATGTAAATCTATCGACGTTAATTAAATATGTCAATGAAAAAATTGTAGATCTCCCATGCCAAGCGTACCAGACTGACCTGTGATCCAGGATATAGTGACACAAGACAAAAGTATGACATATTTATTATTGCGCAGCATCCGGTTGTCAACTAACTCAGATTATTGATCTTCTTATTGTAAAAGATTTATCGTTGTTTACAATAGTACTAAAGAGGTTTAGAGTTTAAGAGGTGTAATGTAGTCAAGACAAAAGAAAAATGCCATGTTTTGATCTCATCATCTATATGCAACTTTTAGTTTTCATAGAAAATAAAACATATTTATTGTATTTGACTTATTATAGTTCATCATAATCATCATAAAAAAGGTGCATATACAAAAGAAGGGGGTATATATAAAGTGAAGTCTAATAATTTAAGAGAGTGTAGGGGTATAAAGAGTATATAGTACATACAAAGACAGTAGTTTGGATACTAATATATGCAAATCAATTGTTTTCATATTCGTCGTCGTTAAATTTAATAAATGTATCAAGACATTTTCTATTGTAAGTATGTCGTTTCATTACATCACATCTTTTAAATTCTTGTTTGCACAAATAGCAGCGGTATTTTGCTGGAGTATCGTGTGCATTTGACATCTTGATATGGCGTCGTAAATCTCTTGCTCTCGAAAATACTTGATTACAAACATAGCAGGTTCTATCTTCAATGGGCTCGAGATTATCTTGATATTGTGAGGTAGTAGGTGAGGGTGACCGAGATGATTCGCGTGAAGTGTATGGGCTAGTATACGGAAACGAAGTTCCTTGACGATTTTGACGGGACGTTACTGCCTATAAATAATAAAAAAATAAGTAAGCTGCTTTCATCTTGTTCATGCTGAAATATTATTATTTTTATTATTTGTGTACGCGTGTTTAAATTTCTTTTCTAGAAAAAACTTACAAAGGAAGAGACATGTGTTGTTGTATCTTGATGAAGACTTGTCGATGATGATGAATGTCGCATATATTCAGTCTTACGTACTGATCGAGGAGGGATAGTATTGGCACGACCAAGTTGCGCTTGATACTGCGAAGGTACTTCCTGTTCCTGTTCTTCGACGTTATTTTCTGGCGAAAACACTGCTATCAATCCTGTCTCCGTATTATCGCCGCACCCAGGATAGTTAAAATTCTTTGTATTGATGCTCATTGTTAAGTGGTAGTGATATAGACGAGATGATATAATATTATATATAAATATGTATAATAGTGGAATATACTGTGTGAATAGGTGTGTGAAAAAAGAAAATATAAAAGAAGTGGTTAAACTCTACTTGTCAAAATTATCTAACCTGACCCTTTATATATATTTCAAAAAATCAAGCCAGTTTATGATGTGTACCACCCATAACCATATTTGAGCACAATCATTATCATTCTATGGTAGAGTCTCTTCCACAATAAAATATCGGATCGACTTTGTTGCTCAGTATCTGGGGTAATGAATCAAAACTACATAATGAGTCTACAATGTACATGCTTGTGCTTCGCTTCCAGGGGTTTTGGGGGAACAATAACAATAGTTTCTTTCATGCAACAAATAGAATGTCGGAATTTGTGGGCTTTTCTTATACACATCATTATTCGATGGCCTGTGCGAGTCCAAAGAGTGGATATAAATCTAGAGTTTTCAATTCGAAAATTAACTCCGAAAATGTGTATCGGAGAAACCCTATTCGGAATAGTTCGCATGCCAAGAGATATTGTTTTCCATCACAAAAACACAGCCAATACTTTACTAAAACCAAAATTACTGATTTATATCAATTGGAGTATTGTATGTGTTTTATTTGAATGTTAATATAAAACTATTATCGTTGGTATGAGAAAGAAGGGAAGAAACTACATGGTTGTAAAAAATGTGAAAGAGGTATCTATGTAACAATTGCTATAGTTAAACCATGTTTCTTAAACACGAGAACTTTTCTTTATAAAAGTTTAATAGTGATACCATTTTCAAAGATCTACGTCAGGCAAGGCCAAATGCGTCTAAAGAAGTAAAAAGCAAAAATAAACCAACATTCTAAAAACGAGTTCACTAACTCAAGTAGCCGACAACGCTTATTTGCTGAGCCACTATGCTGCACCCAATTAAATTGATTCCGTGACATCAATTGGGGTGTGGCGTTTTGAAAATATGACGCTAGTATAGCGAATTGTATCGCATTATTTGGGGTTAAAAAACGTGGCTGGTGCAAGATAAAACACCATTCTCATATGAAAAACTGAAATAAACTGTTTATTTTATTTTCCTTTGTCCCCTAACATTGGGAATCAGTGCACGACAATGCTTCACACAGTAACCATCTATGGTACTAGGATTTTACTGTTTGTAAAAAGAAAAATAATAAAATCTCTCGTCTTTTAATAATTTACTATATTGAAAAAAAGAAATACAAAAATGTGAGAAAGCTAAAACCAGTGTGTTTATTGTTACACAAGCGAGGTGATATCTTCATAGTGCAAAAAAATTAATGGTAATATTAGGGGAGTTAGTAAATATGTGGAAAGGCCAGCAAAAATTCACTCATTCTTTTATCCGTTCATTAATAAGGGGATTGCCTTGCAAGTGAAAAATAACGCAGGCATTTTTGAAAAATCGTTACATACTTTTATATATAGAAGTTTATCACGGTGAAAGTAGCCAGCTGTTCTCTCTATTACCTAACTTTTTTATATTATAATTATTTATAGTAATGGGAAGAAAAAAACGTCTTGCAAACCCATACAGAAAAAAATTGATAACATATTACGTGTTGAATTTCATTTCATGCATTTGAATATAAGACCATAAGAGGATTTTTGGAGAACGTTATTACAAGATAAAAGATCATCTTAATGAGCACTACATAAAGAGTATGTACTACGTTTGGGGTGCTTTTTATCATAAAAGTTATTGACATATCCAGTAACTGCTTGTTATTTTTTATAAGTGTATCCAATAATAAACCTTTATAGGTTGTTTTGGTAAGTGATGGTGATATCTACTTATAAGGATGGTAGTTACTTTTTTAAGGTTTTGTAAATAAAAAAAAATAGGATTAATTTTTATCTTGTTTGTTTGTATATTTTTGTAACAGTTTATTCCATGCTGCCTCCGCTACTACTACTACCGCTCAAGTTCAAAATGCGACAATGTACCTCGATGAACTATTCATAACATTGTCTATCTCGAGTATACTTCCTACTCCATCATTAATAGCAGGTCGTCCAATAAAATGTCTGGTAAGAGTATCTTTCCTTGTAAGCGTCTGGCGGCACATACAGCATCGAAACATTTCTTCTCTTATATGCACTGTGCTTTTATGGCGGAGCATATCGCGTTCTCTTGAAAAACATTTATGGTATATCAGACAAACCCGATTTAGAAGCGTTGACATTGCTACCCTGACATGTTGTTGACCCGGTGCTTTTTACTATTGTAACGTATAAAAATTAAAGACATTTTTATATCAACAAAATTACCCTCATCATTATTATATTTATTCTTTACCACTATTATTATTATTATTATTATTATTATTTATATCACCGATAAAGGTATCACAAAGTACCAAATTACGTGATATTATTGGAGCATGCTGCGACACATTTGTGTCGAAGCAAAGACGCATTTATGTCGAAGCAATGACACATTTATGTCGAAGCTGCGACACTTTTCTGTCGAAGCTACGACACTTTTACGACGAAGCAATTAGTATAAATACCCCTAATTATTTCAAATAAAATTCAGTTCTACAGTTCTATTTTTACCTTTAAATCTTTTAGTCTTGTAACAATTAAATAATTGACCTGACAATAGTTTTTCTTTGAGCATAAAGCCTCTTAAACTCATTATAAGATTTCTCTTTTGTGGATTCAGACGTAATATTCCTGGATATAAGGACTCCCACAACCCATATTTCTATTCTATTTCATATAATTTATTACTTAAATACAACCACATAGTATATTATTACTTCTTTATTTACACATTTATACGAAGTACTTCAATCACATATTGAACGCTTCACTATATCATTTTTTTGTAGCGGGGGGCATACTATTGTCAGGAGTATCATTTGATAAGTTGATAATAGGGCTAGCGGACCTGCTATTGAATGGAATGCCTTGAGCAGCTTGTGTAGAATTCCTTGGGCCGGAAGAAAAATAGTTGCAAGCAGATGACAACATTTGTATGTTAGTATCTACTGGTATGACAGCAATTTTTTTGCTGCGATAGCTGCTGCTTGATCAGTAGTGTACCCTTCCACAGAAAACATATTATCGTTACTCCTGTAGGTATTTGTCTCTTTAGGTGAGGTCATTTCGTGCCGCCCATAGTGCTTATCACATTGGTAAGACTGGAGTGATGTACAAGCGACAGTATTACTGACATTATTACTAATATCCATGTTCTGTTGTTGCTCTCCAAGCGACGTATTTGTAAACGAGTGGTAATGATACCTGCTGTAAGAGGAACGCAGTGCCTTATTATTATGCTCTATAATATTGGAATAAGAATTTATTTCCATGCTATCTATATATGAACACTTCAGAGATCATACAAATTAATTGCAAGATTAGAAATAAATTACTACTATTAGTAACTGACTAGTGTAGCTTTGCTAATATTATTTATTATATGTTAGCTTATTATAATAAATAAACATTTATCATTGCTAATGTTGATATTGATTGGGTAGATACCATATACCATCTTGACAGAGACTTGTTTCTTATATTGCTTTGGTGATGTCACTGCTTCTGTGTTATTCTGGAGAGAAATGGTATTATTCCTAACGGATTAGAGGACAAAAAATCTGGCATTACAACAAACAAAATAAACATAATCATTCTAAATAAGGTGATATACTTGCTTACATAGCTTATTATAGATAACAACACTTAAGTATACCTTCTTGTTGTTGATGATGATGATGATGCTGTGGGTGTGACCTCGTGCTTGTATAAACCATATTTGCTGTAGCTTGCTGCTAGGCCACTAGCAGGATTGTGTAGGACTTATTCGTTAAAGGTGTTTGCTGAGGTAGTGCGGGCATTATATTGTTAGCATTTGTATTATTTTTTACTTGATCTTGAATATTTAGAAATTGTTGTTGTTGGTGTATAACATCAATCGGCGATGAATTATGTACGGCTACTTGGGTGTTGCTATCTCTGCTTTGAGTTCTTGCTCTTCGTGCTGACGGGCTTTGAGGGAACGAATATGTTGCTTGTTTGATGTCCCTGTCTGGATTGTTTGTCATGCCACTGCTATAATAACTACGGGGGCGTTGAAGTTCACTAGCAGAAATTGACATACCGTGTTGTTGTTAAACATAACTGTAATTATTAGGCTGCGCTTCTGGTAAAACGGATTGAATATTATCTTGTCGCCCAACCCGAGAACTATGTGTATCCACGCCTCCATTACCACTTATGCAAAAAGTTAGACAATACTATAGTATACAAGTTAAATAATTATACTGTAAACAGTGAAAGAAAAAAAGTAGCTTACTGCTGTGACGATGTCATGGCTCTTTTCTTAATAAAATAAAAAAAAGAGAGAATACAGAGGAACCCCGTTAATTTTAAACTTACATCTCCCATTTTTGGTGTGAAAATAAAGGGTATGTGAAAGTTATCGGGACTAGATACAGTTAATTACTTTTAAGGGCAGGTTAATAATAAAGAGACACTGCATATATACATACCACTTGTAACGATATTTATATTTTTTATAATGCTAAATAAAATAGAAAATATATCCATCAACTGTAAAATACATTTTTGTCTTACATAAAAGCATACATTAGATTTTTCATATAAACTATGCTGAATATTCAAACACAAGAAAACATATATTACACTACAACATTCCTGCAATTATATGATTATATTGTATATCACATATGTTGTCTTATTTCTTTTGTGCTACTGTAAAACTTTTATTATCCTATAACGTGCTCATATATGTCAAACAATGTAAATAGTTTCATAATCTCATAAAAAGTCAAAAAATATAATTACGTATTCGGGAAACGTATAAATACACACTTTTATTCCATCTTCTTCACCAATGTGGTGTTACATTTAATTTTCTTTTTCTACTATTTACTAGTCAAATAACAATGACTAACAAAATAATTTTACAATAAATCAAATAGTTGATGAAAGTCAATTTAGGAAACATATACAAATCAAGGAGTATTGACTCCATTAAAAACAAAAATCTTCAAGAACATAAATTGCTTCATATGCTAAACTTCAAAATAAATTGTTTAGCCGATATATATATCTTAGACTAGAAAACCCTTGTCTGAACACAATTATTATTAGAGACTACTAATGCAATAAAATCAATGCATAATGTAATTCTATAAGCGCGTATATTACTCCCGTTAAGGTTTCAACCCTCCCTGCTTGTTTTGAAAGTGAAATAAATGAATGTGAAAATTTTATTATGTCAATTTTTCCATTCCCTGAATTTCTGTGAAAATAATGAGGATATGAAAGTTAACGGATATGAAATTAACGGGGTTCCTCTGTAATAGATGTTTGAAAGGTAGGAAAATCCTTTTATAGTGCTAATGGTTGTCTGCTGTCTGTAATGCCAACTAAGAATCAGAAAATAAAAATTTTAGGGAGAGAAAGAAAGAGAAATAATAACTCAATAACTACCATATAACACACAACATCATACAGAAAAATAAAGAGACTAAACTGCTGGTTGTTGCCACTGGGGCTTTGTTCAGCTGGTAAAAAAAGTAACTTATTATAATCATAGATTTTACGAGTTTAGGAATATGCGAACAAACTGATTTACCCAAAAAAGATTAAGGCAATTGACAAATCTAGTTTGAAAACAGAAAAGTTTCGGTGATATAAACACTGGTACATGGCGGATATTTTTTTGGGGAGCGAAACCAATTATTGTTGATTACCAAAAACTTTTAATAATCGATGATAGTACATCATACGTTCCCACACACTATATTATTTTTTCCAACTGCTTTTTTCTTAATCTTACTGCGAATTATACTTTAGTATTAATTATACAGTAACTTGACACCAGCTTTTTGGTAGGACACGATACTATGTTGAATACACTAGGGAAAAGTCTTTGCAGAAAAAGGAGATCTCTTGCATTTGTTACAACAAATTTGCTACCCTGACGTGCTTTTTCCTGGCTATTCTGTTAAACAAAAGTAGAATAAATGAATTGCTTTTAAAAACCACTTAGGTGCCTAACTTTCGGTGGTACGAGTAATACTATATATAAATATTTGTCAGCAAGATCATCAAAACGATTACCTAATTCTGCTTCACGATATTATGCCAGTAACGGTACGGCTTCCGAAATCTAATATTATTGTAGAAAAAAAGGAAGCATCGCTTTTCGTAATATTAATAAGGTTTAATATAAGTAATTAGAGTTTTTTTTTTTCTTTCGTTAATAATAATTATACTTTTAGTATTAACAGCAAGTTTATAGATGTGAACGATAATATAATTAAAGTTGTTGGCAGTTTTATTTCACGTAGATACATCATACCAATACTCTGTATTAGAGTTCTGGCGTATTTAGCTTTGATAGCATTTTTATTTTCTGATTGTGAAATTTTAATATGTTTTTGTATATGCTAATAAATTGTCCTACTGTAATCACAGCACTCTAAAGAGATTGCTAGCATATACATTCATATAGTTATATTTCTTTATTTTTGAATTTGTAACTTCGTGATATGATATCTGGTTTTTTTGTTTCTATGTATATAAGTATATATGCTACTGATTATTTTAGAGTATTATATAAAAGAGAAAAAAATCCTATTATTAGACGTTCTCTGTTATATTGTAAGTAGCGACAGCAGTATAAGGTCTGGTTTTTTAACATTTTCTTTACTTATCTTCTTTAACTATTCTTAAACAATCTGTTTCTTTAACCTGATAATTAGATTATCTAAAACTGCCGTAATAATAACAACAATTCCAATAGTGGTATATCAATCGTTATATAGTGTATGCTGCGTCTATACAAGCTTCCACTTATTGTTTTTATTGAAGTTACTTTATTGCTACACTATAAAACTCTCAAAGCTAGTTACGTGAACTATTACACTATTGTAATCATGCTCTGCTGTACAAATGTTCGGGGTAAAGTATAATCACATTGTTCACCTTTTTCTATTTGAGAGCTAGTTCTAGTCCCCGTTGTGATATGCAAACAGCTAGTAACCTGGTACGTACTTCAGTATCACCAAATTTCTAATTTTATGTGCAATGTGAACGAACAAAATACCATGGGCACCTTGACCAGTATTAGAAAGATCCCTGTACGAAACTAATATATCAGCTTGGGACAACTATTAATAATAAATTAAAGCTACTAGAACAAATGTACTTCTATAATATTTCTAACAATATTCTAGTTACATTAGTTATAGTTTATATACAAAAGCACTCTTTACTGTGACAAATAAAAAACCAACTCTGATACTGTAACACGTTAACAGATTATTTGCGTTCTACCTCATTACCAAGTAAAAGAAAAAAATATTTTTCACGCTCCTCTTTGAGTGATACCATATGAAGTCAGAGTCACCATGTCGTCAATCCTTGTTAGTTTTTAAAAGTAAACTGAATCAAGTTAAGACATGTTTTACTTCTTTACAGACAATCGAATAGAATATTCTTGTTTACATTTAACTATTTATATAACATATTTTTTAAGTAGTGGAAAGGGCTAAAAGATTATAACAAGCATGTCAACCATATATGCCAGATATTACTACTAAACATCTTTACTATTAGAACGAATAATAAAAAAAGTGATTTATCAATACACTCTTATGTCCGCAATACAGGAGTTATTGTAATCTGCTCTGTGTGATATACGTTTGTATAGCAACTATTTACAATTAAAATAATTAGTGAATACTAGAAAAATTGACGTACAGTCGTTACAATTATAATAAAAATTAATCAAGTTATCACATTTTTTTTTTTGGTAACGGATCAAGCATTATATATTTATTTACACTACACATAATAAAAGATTGATAGTGGATTCTACCCAGTGTTGTACAAAACTACATAGTTTACTGAAGCACATGGTTAGCAACTTCCATTCGATATTATTTTATTTAAATCTTTTCTTTTTTTACTCTATTTATCTAATACGAAAAAGTTTAACATGTTTTATAGAAGACAGTATACTTTCCTTATTATGCAACTAAATAGAAAGGGTACCATGTATTATTATTAGGGAAATGTGATACGGCATCCGAATTGACAAAGAAGTAACATTTATCTATTATACGTCAGATAAAATTCAAAGATAACCTGTATAGAAATTTATGAGCTAGTTTCAGTAAAGTAATATATCTTCATGGCTAAGCAAATGGCCAAAGATGGTTATTTAAAATTGATTTTTTTGAAAAGCTTCCGTACTATTTTTAACAACTACTAATTATATTTTTATTGAAAGTAGACTAATTAAACTATCAAACTACAAGATATAGAAGCCACACCGAAGTCCGAAATTAATCTTAAGAGATAAAAACATTTTAGGTAATATCATATGCATTTTTATCTAGACGAGAAATCCATCGTCCTCCTTCCATGTATCAGCAGAAAAAAGTTGAAGATTGTCATCCCGAATGTAACATGCTTGTATTGCATTCTGGCAATTGATTTCGTACGACGATTGGACAATAAAATTTTACATAAGGGATAACGAAGTAATATCAAATAGACAAAAAAAAAAGAATATTAATAATCAAAGCCGATTTCTGTGCAAGTTAATGCATTATTTATAAAAAACTAGAATGACATTTTTATGCATACGAACAGATCTTTTTTTTACTATAAAATATATACAAATTCCTTTCTTTTTTGTAAAGGGGTGTCTGGAGTTACTATTTACTATTTTAAACAAAGGTATAAAGAGAGAGATGAAGATAAAAAACGGGAGTGTATATAAGAAACAATAATAGTTAAGAAAGAAAATAAAAACATTACAACCTTCTACTAGATATTATAAGAAAAAACATTGTACAAAAAAGAAGAAAAGGAAATAAAACTATTTAATTATTATTCATGTCAGGGTGCTGTTACTCCACTGTTGTCTTCAACCATTATATTACTGACTTCTTCGTTGTTTTTATCATCTACGTCACCATCCTTTTTATTATCGTCGATGGTGTCATCCGGTTGATTAGTATTATTTAAAGTAGTAGTGTGTGAAGAAGCATTTGTTGTGGTGGAAGTAGCGCTAGTAGTACTATTGCGTAATAATGACTTAATCAAATTATCGAATTGAGTCAAGTCAGGCAAAGCTGGTGTTGGAGCTGGTGGAACTTGTTGGTTCTGTATAGACGCTGCAGCAGTTGCCATGGCAGCTGCATACATATTTGCCATCATCGCCACTGCTTGAGGACTCTGTGCCCATTGTTGTTGTTGATCTGCCGATTTCACCTCTTCCAGCTGTTCCCATTTTTGTTCAGACTTCTTGGATTTTTCAAGTTGTTCCACCATTTGATCTTCCCTTGACGGCTGTTGATTTTGTTCTTCAGTACTCTCTTCATTCAGCTGCTGTGTATTTATTTCTGATGACGGCGTTGATGTACTATCTTTTGATGGTTGATCTTGTTCAATATCATTGAGAAGTCGCTTATAAGCTTGTGTCGTTGCTTGTACATTAAGCCGTCCTGTCACTGATTCGGTGATAAGTTCAATAAGTTCATCCCGACGATCAAGTTGAGAAATACCAATAATCTTTTGTACAAGACCAAGCCCATGTACTTGATCTCGCAGCACGTCATCAAGCAAAGCTGATTCATTAAAGATTGCATTGAGAAGCAAGTTCCGGGCATCTTGGTCATGGCGTTGATTAATCACCTTAAAAATTGTCATGGCCCCAAGTTTATGAGTACAAAGTTTGACCAGGTAAGGTAGCAAACGTGGACATAAAGCGGCAAATCTACCAGGTAGTTCGGATGTATCCAGAAGCCAAATCAATAATAAGACGCCGTTGGCGTTCGTTGTTAGTAAAATGGCATTTTGAATAACGGCTGCTCCAACATACACCTAGTAAATAAAAGCAAAAAATTAATATATAACTATTTAGTAAAGAAAACAACCCTCTATACACAAGAAAATAAACAATTCGGCAGAATCACATGACAAACAAACAACAACAAAGAAAGCTCAAAATTTCTTACCTGTTGTTTTTCCGTGACGATAGGATTCTCAAGAATCGCTCTCACTGCACGGGCACCAAATCTCCCTTGTCCAATCTCCCAACATTTATCAGCAATAGCTTCCATAATGTATTGATTAAATTCGGTACCCTTGCGTAAACAACATTGGACAACATAGTTTCCGTACTGATCGAGTAAAAGCAATGGTACATAAGGTGCAATATGTGTAGAAATAATACGGATCTAGAAATGTTGAAAAGCACGGGTGAATACTTGAAAAAAAAAATAGAAAGAATGCAAAATATGCATAACAGAAAAAAATTATATAAAAACATACGAGTTCAGGTGTATTTGCATTATCGATAATCTTTTGTGCTGCCCAAGTACCATTCTTATGAACTCCAATTGAGGCGAGAAAAGGTGCAATACGTTTCAACATGAGAAGTCTTGTCTCGTCGCTGCAGGACTCGAAAATTTTTTGGATCACAGTATTACCAATATAATCTAATATTTTATACTAACATTAGTAACATAAAGTAATATATTTATACAAAACTCTCTTTAAAGTAATATAAACCTACCATTGCAAAGCTCCACAACTTCATCCATACATTCTAATGCCATACTTTCAACATCTTGCAATGCTTGACCATTATCAAGTCGCTTCCGCATATCACGCAAACGTAAAGGTTCTAACTTTCTATCTGAGCCCAGCTCAGGTACCAAGGGGATAGCAGAACAATATGTCGTTGGAACTCTTTCATCTATATTTTTTCATTTAAGTAAACCATATATATATCATTCAGTCGCTTATTCATTTTTCTTCTTTGGCGTAAACAACTCCCCTTAAACAAATTCTTCACCAGAAACATTTTTTTGCCCTACCTGATGATATATCTTCTGCTGATATAACCCCATGATCTAATTGCTGCATGATAAATCTACGTTCAGCAGCAATAGCAGCATATAAACTTGTTGGTTGCCCTGCTGCTGTTGATTGGATACTATTATGCTGCTGACCGACAACGCCTTTCATCATACTTGACATCATCATAGCAGCAGCCCATTGAGTTGCCTGATAAGTATCTGGTGAAGCTGCAGCTACCGAAGCAGCCGACAAGGTAGCATACAAATTAGATATACCATTTCGATCATCGGCTACCATCTCGTCCACCAATGGTGCTTCTGTTCCTGTAGTTGCTGTAGTTGTAGATGACGGTGGTGAGATGACATTAGTTGTAGCTGCAACCAAAGGCGCCTTTGCAAATCCAATACGAACAGCACCTGTACCTGGACCCAGAATCTCTTTATTTTGCAATGTTTTACGCGCACGTACAGCATCTTGTTGCTGTTCAAAGTTCACAAAGCCGCAGTTTTTGTGTGATAAAACACGAACAGATTCGACCCCACCAAACGGTTGAAAGATCGTCCGCAAAATCCCTGGGTTCATATTTGCTGGAATATTACCCACCCCTGGTTTATTTTTTAGATGAAGATGATTAGTCAAAGAAAGAAAGAAAAAGATAACGACAACAATATAAATTTCTTTATATATATATAGCTGTACCCAAATAAAAAAAAACACTAAACTTACATAACGCACGCGTAGGACCTTGAGCATTCGGACCAGCTTCAGTCGTATTTGCCATTGCTTGACTAACATCGGCTTTGCCATATCCGACACGAACCGTTGCACCCTGCAGTTTACTGCATAGTCGTGTTTCAAGATCGTTCTTTGCGGCCATAGCCGATTCCACACTAGTAAAATTAACAAATGCACATTCCTTGTCTGATAAAATCCGGGCACTTTCGACAGTGCCGTAGCACGCAAACAACTGTACAAGATCGGGTACACTAAGCGATGGCGTAATATTACCTAACCACAAAGCACGAGAAGGTATTTGTGCCTCTTCTGATGAAGGAGATGACGGTATGGAAGAAGAAGATGCAGGGGTAACCAGATCCTAAATTACAAAACAAAACAGGCAAACAAGACGATGAATTTAATGAAGTATCTTATAGGTGACGAGTCCACTCGAACAAAAATAACTTTCTCTCTTCCCTAATATGGTAGTTTTAGTCTTACCTGCTGTTGTCCCTGCTGCTGACCACCTTTGTTATAGTTTAACAAATCTATAAGATTAGTATTACTGCGCGAATCCCGCATTGCTCCTGTATTTTGTTGCTGTTGTTGATACATCAAATGAAATGACGAATTAAAGACTGGCGGTTCATCGACCATTCCCAAACTAATGGCACGTGGCCGTTGTTGTTGTGTAGCTTGTTCAGTTTCCAAAGAAAATGGGTCAAATCGCATTGTTGATGGTGCTAACAATCTGGTAATGTTGGGCCGTTCCATTCTTGTTCCCACTGTATACGCCCGATTACGAACAGGTGTGGGTAAACTGGCACCGCTACAGCTACCACCTGCAGCAATGACACTAGGCGAAGAATCGGTCGTTGTAATCGACAGGGCAGGTAGTGAAGCATAGTTACTACTGCTATTTCGGTGATGATCATCTTGATATACAGAATCATCATCATCCAAACCGAGCGACGCCAAGGTACTGACAATGGTACCACCTGCGTCCTCATCTACCGACGGGGAAGAGGGTGCATCAACGGAAGACGAGTTAAGAGCGGAACTAAACAGTGTTGCACCAAGACCAGCTTCCGTTGTAAACGTGGCTGACCCGGATCTGTGTCTTGTTCCCACTGCAGATGCTGACGAAGATGATGTCGCTGTTGTATTAACAGAAGTGGTGAATGGAACACCAAGCGAAGAAGAAGATGAATAGTTCTCTGGTGTATATGGAAATACAGAAGCAGGCATGGTCCCAGCTCTTGGCCGACGTACTGTTGTTGTTGTATTACCACCAGGTGCTGCTGATGCTGTTCGGATTGAAGAACCATCTAGACCCCTAGTAAAACAAAAAATATGTTAGAGAATTATTTTTAGGTTTATATACAAGTGGGGTATAAAAAGTAACGTCCTTTTAATTTTTTTCTCTCTGTTTCTGCCGTCGGATACCATGACAGCAACAAAAGAAATAGTGAAAAAAAATCAAGGGATACAAAGTTTCTCATTATTTACCTTACGAGCGGGGGTGAATGACCGTTAGAAGATGATTTTGACAAATAAGACGAGTGCTTTCGAGTTCTGGAAACATCTGATATCCAGGTGAAATCCATGGCAACGAGAGACAAAAAAACGTTTTATGTTGAAAAGAAAAAGAAGGGAAGAAAGAGGAAAAAGAAAACAATTCCGTGTTGCGTGTGTATTTTCATTGTGTGGGCTTATGTGACAGTATCAACTAGCCAAACTTGAGTCGGTTCCATTAGTACCCCCAAGAAAAACTTCTCTCTCTTTCCTTCCAATTTCTGGTGACTCTCTACATCCCCCCCAACAATAATAAGCTCCGCTAGCTTACTATCTACCAGCTCTGACCACACCCAAATCCTTATTAGGTCATTCCTAAGGTACATTATCACTTCTATTCGCTATGTTTTAGAATGCCAAGCATATTTTTACCAACAATGCCGCTTTAACATATACCTGCTAGCTGGGAAAATAAAAAAAGGAAGAATAATGAAAATAGTTTTGTTGCTGAATTGTCTAGCACAGTTGTCATGACGCAATAAGAATTAAGCGGGATTTTTTTTAGTAAGTCCGGACCGATACATATTTGGCAGTACCATTAAACACATCAAACACATCAATCGCCATATATCTCCATAAATAATGTAAGTGTCGCTTAATTAATAATAATTTCTTTAATCAACATTATAAACAGCAAAACCAAACCTTATATAGCTCCCGATCAAATACCGTATCGGTCTTTTTTGTATATCGTAATTTTGTATCTTAATATTAGGATTCGATTTATTAATACGATCAATGGTGTTCACTATTATACTTAAACAACAGTTTTTTTTTTTGAAACGACGGTCCGTTCTCCTTCTCGGGAGAATTGTGTCAGAAGAGCTATTAAATACTCTGATTCCTATCAACAAACGTTAAACTTGGTTACTAAATTATATATATCACGTTTATGCTGTAATAACTTAAACTCTAACTCTAACTCCACCATCTGTTGTTTATCATGACGCATATACGTTTATATAATATCAGGCTTTCAGTTTCGATTCAGAGTTAATTATATAAAATATAGGAAGAGACAGTTATAATTACAGCATTTATTAGTTTTTCTTTTTTTTAAAAAAAAATACATGATAACGCTGTAAAAATCATATAAAAAGCCTGTGCTCACTATATATATATATATATCCTATCCCAGTAGCTTTAACTCGTATGTTAATTTCAAACAAAATATACAAAACATGAGGCCGAAAACTTGAATCACTTTCCTCGTGTATCCACTGAAGCATCACAAACACAAAGGACAGAAGTAAAAGATCATTTCCTTTGTAATAACCAATCGAATATATAACCAATACCATTAATCTATCAGAAAAAAAATATCGTTTGCTTACTCAATGATAATACACTACACTACATCTGGTGACTACGATAATCATTTACATCGAATAATTTGTACCAGCAAATGAACAACTATACACACACAATTTAACTGCTTGGACATGACGGTAACAAATAATCCAAGACTAGCAGCAAAAAAAAATAACAGATAAAAGTTTTCACGGGTTGCGAAATGCAAAATACACTTTTTTCAACAAATAAACTATTATTACTATCACTATAATCAATAAAATTCTATCGGTTTGCTTGAATATTCGGAAAAGGGAAAGAAAATGCTGCTTTCCAAACATTAATTACAAGCGAGGTTGCATTCATTAATAATAATACGCGGAAATTTCTGTTTTCTTTATCAGCATTCTAACACATAAGTACATTATATGTAAACTTGATTTTATTTTATCATCTACAACAATCATATTAAAAATTTTAAATCCTATATTGTAGCTGTTGAAATCAGTGGGGTATTTTTGAAAGAGCACGTTGTGGATGAGTCCGAATAAATCGCAGCTGGTAACTAACTAAAAACATTACTTATTACCTAAACTTTATATAAATCCTTAGCAAAAAAAACCGTTACTAGCGACTTTCTGAATCAAAATAATAACACAGGCTAACAGCAGTGGACAAAGTACTAGCTGAAGTACGTATAAATATCAGAATGAAGATGATATGTGCAAACTATCAACTAGTACCGCTTCAGTCAAAATCCAAGTAGAAATACCCACAAACATTTAGATCTGAATAAGACAGAAACTAGAAAAAATACAGTCTTGGATTATATTAAAGGTGATATTCAGCTTTAGTACCTATCCAACCTCGCTCATTCATAATGAGTCGAAGTGATCTGGTATGAAAAGCCTACTTCAACTTAAAGAATTAGTCGAGATATTGAAAAAGAACATACACGCTAAATTTTCTCGGGATTGAAATGAAATAAATAAGGAATATAAACAAAAATGGGCGAACGTTTAATAAAATCACATTATCCATCATAATTAGCTTTTTACTCAGCATAATATCAATCTATACAACATAAATGAACCTGTGCTATTGTTATATTCACAAATGTTATTTTGGATTGAAAAAAATATTATTGTTTTTTTTATCTAATCTAAGGTACTTGAAGAAACTCGTTTGGATGTAATTGAAAAGTATTCCAAAAATCACGGGAATCTAATCGTGGTATGACACCACCTCGTGCAACAATATCTTCCAGTGATCCATCACCTAGTGCCTGGTGGCAAGCGCTATCATTTTTAACAAGATCGCGAGCTGTCTTAATTTGCTCCTCGCTTCCCCATGCCAAAAAAAGCTGAATCCAATCATTACATCCACCATCCGTCGCTATCCATCGTTCCCCTTTTGCTCTGTTGAACTGTTGATGTATTGACAAAATTGCCCTAGCAACATCTTTACCATGAATCAGATGAAGTTGTCGAGCTAATAGCTTTCCTCGAATCGCTTGTTCTGTTGCAAAACGAGGTACCCAGTTACGTGGTTGTCTGTATATTATATAAGAGCGGGAAGCGAAAACACAGATTAACTGCTTGTAGGACAACGATCTCAAACTATGGAATAAAATAAAGAATGCTGTCATAAAAGTTTACCGTTGCGCACCCCATAATCCAGAGATATGTAACACAGTACCATCCCGCTTTAAAATGACATATTCGCCGTTCATTCGTCCAGACGTATCTTTAGATGAATCTATCGGACCATGCCGATCACTTGGATTACCGCTAAAAGGACGAGTAGATGATAACAAGATCCATTGTGTTTCACCACCATATTTAGATTCATACGAATTTATTAAAGCTGTCATGCATACTTGACTAAGAACTGGAAAAGTAATCAGAACTGTTTGTGCTCGTGGTAAATTGCTGACGTCCACCTGCGTACAATTGTTATTGTCTTGCGGTAATTCCCATTGAATAGTACCGTTTGTTTGATGACGTGTCGTTGCCGCGTAAGCGATATGAAGCTGTGAAAGTAATTCAACCAAAAAGTGACCTGTCCAACCAAGTCCCAAAATAAGGATGGGGATTTCAGTCGAGATTTTTCGCGAATCCATCGTGTTCAAAGATTCCAAGGAAAAATGGAAAAAGTAAGAAGAGTGAAGTAAAATAAAAAGACGTTATCTTTGGATATGGTTGCGACATTTGAACTACAAAGCACAACAGCTGTGACTGGCTTAAATAAAGTGAGGTTATGCAAGATGCTATCATCCAATCTTGTATATTCGACGTACAGTTGGGCGTACATACTTTGAGGTTCGATGTGTATTTTATTGGTACTGGAAAAACTATACAGCTAAACTAGGAATACAAGAAGCAAGATGATGATGTAAATAAACTTTATGTCGATCAGACAGTTAGTATTCTACCAGAACGGGTACAACTTTTTACCGTTTGCCGATTACGTTTTTCATCTTTAGTTTATCTTTGTAAGGTTCCAGACGGGAAGTATTGGCTTATAGCACAATTTTTGATTTCGGAGTGACTTCCGACGACCTCATTGGCCACGAAATCGATGGCGCAATAGATCACTTCAACAACGACAAGTTTTATATAAAAACAGAGTTAATTTTTTTGTTTGTTTGTTAACTCTTTTTTACTTTTCCTCTTTTTTCACATACTCACTTTCAGCAGTAATGGCCAACACTCCTCACGGCGGTACTCTTAAGGACCTTTATATCCGCGATGCTGATAAGCAATCCTCTCTTCTTGCCGAAGT
This sequence comes from Circinella minor, assembly GCA_016758965.1. Lineage (NCBI taxonomy): Eukaryota > Fungi > Mucoromycota > Mucoromycetes > Mucorales > Lichtheimiaceae > Circinella > Circinella minor. The sequence continues at coordinate 55,601 of JAEPRB010000238.1, forward strand.
CCCAACTCTCCCTTCTTTGGTTTTGACTGACCGCCAACTTTGCGATCTTGAACTCATCCTTAATGGTGGTTTCTCCCCTCTTGAAGGCTTTTTGACTCAAAAGGATTATGATGGGTAAATGAAATGGATATAATTGATGGGATAATGAATATAGTACATACAAAAGATAACAAAGTATATTCGAAAGTGAAAAGGAATTTTGAGGAATTTTGCTTTTTAAACATGGGAAAAAAACTAATAATATACTATTAATCTATAGTGTCGTTGCCGATATGCGTCTTACCTCAGGTACATTATGGCCTATCCCCATCACACTCGATGTTAACCAAGATACAATTGATGCCTCCAAAATTCAAGCCAACGCTCGTGTTGCTCTTTTGGATCCCCGTGATTATCAACCTTTGGCTATCTTGACTGTCGAAGATGTCTACCGCCCTGACAAGTCCAAGGAAGCTATTAATGTCTATGGTGCTGATGATCAAGCTCATCCAGCTGTCAACTATCTTCACAGCATTGCTGGTGAATTTTATGTTGGTGGTGCTCTTCAAGCTATTCAAGCTCCTGCTCATTATGACTATGTTGCCAGCCGATGTAAGTTTATATTTTATTTTTGGATTCTGGATATATAAATGTGGAGGCGCTCATGGGACACTTTTGTGTTACAAATGTCAGGTGACTCGGTATTGATTGACATGATCCATCTATAAATGGTACTTCTTATATATAGATACCCCTAGTGAATTACGTGCGCATTTCAAAAAGCTTCAATGGACTCGCGTTGTTGCTTTCCAAACCCGTAACCCCATGCATCGTGCTCATCGTGAATTGACTGTCCGTGCTGCCCGCGCTCGTAAGGCTCATTTGTTGATTCAACCTGTCGTTGGTTTGACCAAACCTGGTGATATTGATCACTACACTCGTGTACGTGTCTACAAAGCATTGATGCCTAAGTATCCTAACGGTATGGCCGAACTCAGTTTATTGCCTCTGGCTATGCGTATGGGTGGTCCTCGTGAAGCTGTCTGGCATGCTCTTATTCGTAAGAACCACGGTGTCACTCACTTTATTGTTGGTCGTGACCATGCTGGTCCTGGTAAGAACTCGCAAGGTGTTGATTTCTATGGCCCTTATGATGCTCAAGCTTTAGTTGAAAAGTATAAATCCGAAATTGGTATCGAAATCGTACCTTTCCAAATGGTTGCCTATTGTGTCGACTCGGACGAATACATGCCTGCCGATGAAGTACCTGAAGGTGTCAAGACCTTGAACATTAGTGGTACTGAACTTCGCCGTCGATTGCGCACTGGTTTGCCCATTCCCGAATGGTTCTCATACCCTGAAGTCGTCAAGGTTCTTCGTCAATCCCACCCTCCCCGTGCTCAACAAGGCTTTACCATCTTCCTTACTGGCTTACATGCCTCTGGTAAGAACGCCTTGGCCCGCGCCTTGCAAGTTTCGTTGAACCAAGAAGGTACCCGTAGTGTCTCCTTATTGATGAGTGAAAATGTCCGTGCTGAACTTTCTTCCGAACTTGGTTTCTCTAAGCGTGACCGTGACCTTAACATTGGTCGTCAAGCCTTTGTTGCTGGTGAATTGACTCGTGCCGGTGCTGCTGCTATTGTTGCACCCATTGCTCCTTATGATGAAGCCCGCAAGAACGCTCGTAAAACCATTGAAAAGTCAGGTGGTTTTTACCTTGTCCATGTCTCCACACCTTTAGCTGATTGTGAAAAGCGTGATCATGATGGTGTCTATGAACGCGCACGCAAGGGTGAAATCAAAGATTTCACTGGTATTGATGATCCTTATGAAGTTCCCTCTGATGCTGACCTTACCGTCAACCTCAGTGAACAAACCATTTCTCAAGCCGTTCACGAAATCGTCTTGCTTTTGGAAAAGGATGGTTATGTCGGTTCCGCTTAGATGTAAAATAATAAATATTTCCTTGCTTTCTTTTATGTATACTTTATTTTTCCTTTTCGATTATATATGTTTCTCCCTATTACCCTCTATTTTCTTTTCATCATATCATTCAATGCGCATCATATTACTTCTCCTTTTCCCTCTCAAAAAAACAAAGTTATCTGTCCTTTTTAACTTCGATTCAACTATACTGTAATATTTTCTTTCTTCTTTCATATTTATATACATCTCAAAAATACACTATTTACCATCTAAATTATGGTATACACTATTTAAATCACTTTTTTTTTTGTTTCCTTTAAGCATATTTTCAATGATGAATAGGATATAAATGACCGCTCATAAAATAAGGTTCGTGACACGTGCGGTATTTACATCGGCATAATTCAGCCATGATAAAATTTATCGCCATGGTGATGCGAGCCACAGGATATATAAATTGTGGATGCATAAGAATTTGGATCAATGAAAATTTCTTCCTTATCTTTACAAGTTACGAATAGTTTATATGGCAAGTGATATTGAACATTCAGCAACAGGTAACTTGGAATTTCGTTGTCAATGAATTATAAGTTACCATTATTCGAGAAAAATAATATTTACGAAGATAGCGACAGTAAAAGATAGGGATATGTAAGCAGTCCATAGATCCTTACCACAGATGTGTGATATATATTATTCGATATTTCCATCCAAGGAAAAAATTATATGCTTAATCGCGACATAGTTTATAGATGTTTTTAATAGACGCATCAACGAATAAAATTCATACATTTTCTTTTTACGAAGAAATGATACGAATGACCATTTACTGCTACAAAGATCAGCTACCAAGATTGCCAAATATACATTCTGGAGTACTGAACACTCAAAGAAAAGATATTAATTAGCAGTGTGACCAAAAAGTGGCGATTTATGATATTCGATTCGCCGAGAGTATGGAGAAGTTTGTCAACAAACGGTGGCCATGATATAATATAAATCACCTTACAGCCTACAGTTGCATACTAATCTTGGATCAAAAATATTTTTGTTGATAATATTTTTAGCCGAATAAAGTACACCTGTAACCCATTTTACTACCAATCAAAAATACAATGCGATGAAAATGGTATGATGTTCTACGATGTATATATACCTATCTTCGTGTCCTTTTTACTAATGGATCTTTTAATTATGGTGATAATCTAGTTACGCGGAAATAGTATATTTATTGATCCAAGACATGTAACTAAAGAGGAATCAAAAATTTAACACAAATATTACACCTAATATGTTTTTGGTCCATTGTTCCAACAAATAACTTGACAAGTATTGGTTTTATACCCACACCAAGACAATATGGGCTATAATCAATGGGGATTAAGTATTAGCATGTTACTGACCTAGCAATAGATATCAACAACGCTGACGAAAATCTCGACATAAAGTCGTTTACTCAAGCCACACAACCGAAGCTTCAATATTCGACTATCCACTCACCCAATTTACTCACCACTAGAGCGTTTCTTTCACATCTTGTTACAAAAATACCGTCCAAAACTAATGTCACTTGTATTAACTAGTCAATATTATTATAACCGTGACATGTCCAATTTTCACCAAGTCAGATTGAAAGAAAATGAGATTACAGAAGGATTGATGAATCTTTTCGATAAAAATTATAGATACGACTCATTCTTTGCTCTTTGAAAATATCTCTTTTTTTCACAACAAAATATAAGACATAGAACTGTGTGGATCCAATGCCCTGTTTGATCGGATATGTAAAAAAGCATCCGGGTCGCCATTCTTTTCCATCATTGACTGATTTGATTCTCTGATGGTTTCTGGATACAAAACTATCAATTAAATATTTGCTTGGTTTATGTCATAAGCATCTGTTAACATGACGTATTTTGAATTGCGTCGGTGTGCAAATTATGTTAACAACAAACCACTGCTCAATGTTTTTTAAGTATGCACATACTTAATTTCCAAGAGCTATATATATACGGTGGCGAGGACCACTGGAACTTTGAGAAAAATAGAGATGATTAACGTTTAAATGTTCGCCCAACGATTTTACACGCAATTGTTACAACAGCATGCTGCACCATCGACGAACTGATAGTATACTATTATTCGCATATTAGGACACTCAAAATCCATTGATACCGACAAGCCTCTGATCGATATGTTCGAGACAGGCAAGACAATGAGAAAATATTAATGCTTGTTTTTTTCAAAACAATTTTTTTTTTTAAAAAAAAAGGGCTAGTAATCAAAGGAATCGTTCATGAAAAGTTTGGACGCGGTTGCAGAAGATTAGAATCTTTCTTTAGTTATCCTTTTAATCGGAATGCGACATCAAAAAAAATATGACTTATAAATAATAATTAAAACTAGTGTTACACCACCTTCTCTTTTTTTCTTTCCTTCTTCTTCCTCTTCTCTTAAATTTTTTATAAGTATCTCTTATAATTTTTTTATTTTATTCTTATCATCTTATTATTATTATTATTATCATTATCATAATTATTTTTCTTTGCCCAAATAAATACCAATCAATAATAACTTTTACCTCTATCCAATAAGATTTATCTTTACTCGTAACCATGTTCGACTTTATCTGGAACAAGATTCAATTTCTTTTGAAGCTGGACTCGTTTTCACCCAAGAATATTATTGGTTTTTTCCAATCGATTTGCGCACACAATTTTTTTTTTTTGCGCCCCGAGATTTTTTTTTTGCGTGTCCTTATTTTTTTTTCGCGTACATTTTTTTTTTTTTTTTGCGCATTGAATTTCCAAGTTTGCGTATATAAAAAAACAGTTTATTCATAGTACACTTTACTAAAGCATTGCCTCAAGAGCCAAATACCTATCAAAAAATGAAACAGAGTGCC
>JAEPRB010000239.1:0-59958 GCA_016758965.1 Circinella minor
ATAAAATAGAGTATGGTAAAGGGGATTGACACTGTATTACACTCATGTGAAAAAGGGGGTAATGTGAACAATTTCTTTTTTAAGTTGGTGACTTTTTTTTTTTTTTTTTTTTTTTTTTTTTTTTTTTTTTTTTTTGGTTTTTTTTTTTTTTTTTTTTTTTTTTTTTTTTTTTTGTGGGGGATTATAATTTTTTTTATTACTGCTTTTTTCCTCTGTTTACGGAATTACCTGGAACCCAATCAAGTTGGCACCTAGAATACCTTGCAGAATTTCATTTCGGGCTAAATGTTATTTATTATTTATTAAAGAAAAAAGAATCAAAAAGAAGAAGAATAACGCAAATTTAAGGTTAGTCAAACAATCTATCACACGCACATACAGCTTTTCACACACAAAAATAATTCATTCACTTAAAATTTATTATTATTCCCCACTCCTTTTTTTTTTTTTTTTTTTTTTGCTTTTCGGATCCGTTATGAACTTTATAATAATAATAGTAATACTTTACTTGTCAAGCATCGAAAGATTTCTGAGCTTGGAAATGTTGCATGAAAAAAGACACCGATAGTTGCATCAGGAATCGCTTTACGGACCATTTCAGGTACAAGTAACAAATGATAATCATGAATCCAAACTAGTTATTATGTTATTATACGAAAAAAAAACATGAGTTATATACTGTGTAGATATAAATGTAATAAAAAATAATAATAACTTACTAATATCACCGGGACGATAGTGATCAATGATGGTCTGTGCAAATTGTTGATTCACAGCTTTATAATCGGCCCAATTCCGTTTCTCGGCACGACCGTCTGTGGCTGTTGACCATACAACATAGTGAAACAATGGCCACAAGACCTCCTTACAATAACCTTCGTAATGCCCACGTGATTGACTCTCGAGAAATATTGGTACGATCTTTCCCGTATCCCACAAGAGTTGTCTAAGAGCCAATTTGTCCGTTGCTGAAACTGCTTCTGTCGATGATTTTTTGTTGGTTCTCATATCATCTTTAATAGGCCCAGTCCATCCAATATGTATTGTTTCATAATCCTTGTTTAAACTTTGTAAACCACTGTATAAAGCAGTATGGCCTCGACGTTGTACAACAGTCCAATCATTAACATGAAATTTGGCGCGTAAGGTGTGTTGTCGATGATGTCTACGTGATACTTTACTTATAGGTGCACCTGATTCATCATCATTAACATCTTTTGTTCCCGTGCCATTATAATTATTATCATTATTATTAGGTGTTGCCACTGGAGGTGGGAAATCGAGAGAGGTATTTTTTTTACGGATAATATTATATGGAATTTGATGGGTTACATTAATGATACGCCCAGGAATATCGGGCTGTAAACCTGAGAATGGAAGGTAAGAAGCTACCTTTTCTGGAGTTAAATGATCATTGACCATATTGTTTACTTGTTATATATATAATATGTGGAAGAGAGAAAAAAAACAATGATATATAAAGAGAAAAAGAAAAGATTCTCGCTAAATAAGGAGAAAGAAAAGAGAAGAAAGAAGAAAAGAACAACGAAGAAAGAGTTTTTTTTCCACAAGACCTTTAATATATAAATACAGAAATCAACGCTGGGGGTTAAAAGGACTAAAAGCTTCTAAAGTAGAATAAATTCCGCTGTTTAATGTTTATTAGGATTCCGTGAATAAGAATAAAAAAAAAAGCATGACCTATTAAAATAACAACAAGGAAAATCATTAAATTAATGGAAGAAACACAGTATAAAAGTATTATACAAATGTTAATATATCCTTTTCCTCGTCTTTACTTTTCTTTTCCTTGTGAAACGTTATAGACCGATGTGTGTATGATAAAGAAGTCATGTTTTTTCCCTTATAATTAAATAATTTTCGGAAGCACACACATACACAAGAAAACCCTTTATGTAATCCAAATGCGGTATATTATAAATGTTTCACAAAAAAAATAAAAAGAAAGCAAAGCAAAGCATTTTTTTTTTTTGGTGACCCATCCTCCCCCCCCTCTTATTTTGGTACCTAATTATTTTGTTTTATTGCTCTTTCCCACCAATTATAGAACAAGTTGTCTTCATTATAATCGAACAATTTGGTAACCCTTGAATTATATAATATTCGTTTAAAAATAACAAAATAATAAAGAAAAACAAGTTATTTATTTTCAAATGTTTCTGCTGTTACTGACAAAAAAATAAATATCTTTTTTTTTTGTATATATATATATTTTATAAATGTTAATAAAATTCTTGTGTAAAAGAGTTGTGTGTTATGTGTGTATATTTATATAATGTTGGGTGTGTGTTATGTGAAGTGAATCTTTTGTTGGGTGTGGAAAATGTAATGCGAAAAAAAAAATGTATCCTTATTTTTTTTTTACTTTTTACTTGCGGCAAGTTTCATAGTTTTCAACGAACCATTCCACGGATTCCTTAACAGCTATTGTGTTGAATAATAAAAAGTCAGTTATCTATTTCTTCCAGAATTTTCTATCTATAGTACATAATACATAATTATTTATAACTAACCTTGGTCGAAAGGTGTGAATTCAAAATCAGGCAAGTACTTCATCAACTTCTCGTTGCTAGCAGTCTTCTTGTATTGACCATCTGCACGAGAGGTGTCAAACTAAATAATAAAAATAATAATTTTTGTTCAGGTTCCAATTTTGATCTATATCCTTTATTTTCAATTTATTTTCCCTTTCCATCTTATTAATATTTACGGAATATTCGCCTTGGAAGTCAACAGCCTTGACAATAGCATCAGCAACATCCTTGATAGAAACTTCATCCTTTTCGCCAACTAATAAATTATAATATTATTATTATCAATCTGTTTCCCGGTCAATTTGTATTTACGCATGTATAAAGACCCCCCCCCCAAAAAAAAAATCCAATTACTTACCAGACAAAATGATAGGATCAATTTCTTGATATTCTCTCAAAGTCCAGATGAAAAGCTTAGCCAAGTCACGGGAATAAATGAATTGACGGAGAGGCTTACCAGTACCACCAACAACAAATGGAGTACCATTCTCTATAAAAGGGAAATATCAAGCAACCACTTTGCTTAGTAACCTCTTCCTTTTCCTTTTTGTTTTTTCCTTCTTTTTTTAACTTTAATTATAAAACCCCAATTTTTTTTAATTATAACAAACTTACTCTTGGCCAAATAACACTTGTGAGTCAAACCAGGAAGAACATGGGAGTCTTCAAGAGAGTAGTTGTCATGAGGACCGAAAACATTGGTAGGAATAACTGAAGTGAAGTTACAACCATATTGTTCATGATAAGCACTAAAATAACACTGGGTTAGTATATCACTTTATCAAAAATAGAACTATTTTTTTTTCTAAAAAAAAATAGCGCTTACCGGTTTTGGATATCAATCAAACGTTTGCCATGAGCATAACCAAAGTTAGATTCATGAGGAGGACCATTGTGGACCATGGTTTCATCAATAGGATAAGAAGTCTTGTCAGGGAAGATACAAGTAGACAAACATGATACGACCTTCTTGACCTATGATATGCATTATATCATATTTATAAACAAACATATATATAAAAATTAGTGCTTCCCCCCTTTTTTTACTTCTCTTCTTTTTATTACTAATACATACCTCATATTGCTTCGAGAATTCAAGGACATTATCGTTAATGAGCAAGTTTTCACGCAAGAAATCAAGCTTATACTTCATGTTCTTGAATAAACCACCAACCATAGCAGCAAGATGAATGACATGAGTAGGCTTATACTTTTCAAAAATAGCCTTGGCTTCATCTGGCTTTCTATATTATTCCAAAATTATTTTCATCATCCCCATCATCATATTGATTAATAAGCTGTACCTGAATTTCACAACCATCATGAAAGCAAATGCAGATGACAAAAAAAAAAGTATAATTACCTAAGATCACCATCTTTGGAAGTCAAAAAGACCCACTTTTCACCAGGGCGCTTACCGAAACGTTCAGACTTATCATTTTCGACAACCCATTCAATAGCCTTACCAACAAGACCGGAACCACCAGTAACAAGGATTACACTTTCTTCACCAGACATGGTATAAATAACTTTTTCTTAAAATAAAATTAAAGAGAGAGAGAGAAAAAAAAAAGAATTCTCGACCAGTTTCGGTAAACCCTTTAATGTTTTCTTAGTGAGCGGCCCTTCAAGTTTTCAAATGGATCGACATGTCGAGTTTTTTTTTAAAGCTATTCCATTTTTAGACAAGAAAGGGAATTTAACATCAACAATTTCTTATTATATCATTTTGATAATAAAATAAATTAGCTATTAAAAGTTTATTTTGGTAACATGTACCCAATGATAATATTTTAAAGTATTTTACTATAGTAACATATAACTTATAATCTTGGAATTATGGTATGTCGTATATATTGTTTTCTTATAATTTATGAATATACAAGTTAAAACATTATAGTGTTCTAATTTATCCAATGATATTATAAATTTATATAGATTAGATCAAACTACATGTGTATATACCTAGTTATTAATATATTATTAATATTAATAATAATGAAAAAAGATGTGTACGTATAGATGCCAAAATATATCATTTGTTATTTCTCATTATCCCATTATAAGTCTAGTTGAGAATTGAACAGGTTAATTAGATCCCATAAACCTTTTATTTTATTTTTATTATTTACAAGCAATATCTTTCAATGCAATCACTCTATGCTAAACTGAGTTGTTGAATTAAAAGAACGTAATTCTCGCCACATGACATCTTTCCATGGGTTATCAATTTCTAAAGGAATTAAGGAATACCAAAATATGGTATATATACGTAATATATAAGTGTATATATTATATATAAATAATTATCATCATCATTCATCTGATATATAAATGAAATAGCGTTACCTGGATTATATGATACAAATCGTTTTGGTCGTGGATTATCATTCGTATTGTTAGAATCATGATCCAAGTTTCGTTTTTTTGCTGCTACCCATGTTGAATATATTTGTTGAATGCTCACACCTAACGATTTCTTTACTAGTCGACGGGATTGTTGTTGTTTTTGTTGTGTAGGTTCTTCAGAACCAACAAATCGGGATGGGTTTTGTTCATCTCCATAATCGTACTCAATATCATCTAAACTCATTTGTTTACAAAGATCTTGTTGAGATGTTTGACGTTGTAGTTGCTGTTGTTGCTGTGAAGATATGGAGGATGAACCTGTTTGTGCCGGTCTTTTCTGGTGTCGTTGTTCTTCTTGACGTATACACCACTCTTGACCCTTCAACTGAAATTGTTTACTTAAAACAAGCGCATGTAGTACCGAAGCTCGATCATATTCAGTTGCCGTATCCCATTCTTCTTGTTGCTCTTCAGATCTAGTCGTTGTTACTGTCTTATTGGTAGAATTTTTATTTACATAATTCACAACTGCCGTTGTATCCAACAAAGCTTGGTCCTTAAACGCATCCATAATAAGATTTTCTAATCGACTATCTAAAGTTGTCACGGGTGCAGACCGATCGGGCAATATAAACACACAACGGTTATCTCCAATTTCAAGTAAAGAACCCGTGTTCAATACAATAGATCCAGTTTTAGGTCGTTTTAATACATTATTCACTTTAACTCCATTTCTACCATAAATTCGTAATTCCCATCGTTGCTTGCTATTGTGGAATCGGATATCAGCATGTCGTCGTGATACATCGCGTCTATGAGATCCAAAATCGACATCGACACGATGTTGACGTCCACTCCGTGGTGGAGGTGCATCAGGACCTGGACTTCGTCCTAATATCAAATAATCGCTTGTAATATAACATTCCCAATGAGAACCAACAAGTTTTGGATAAAGTCGTGTTGATTCAGGAGGAACATCGGGTGTATGTACTTGAACATCTTGATCTTTTGATCCTGTCAAAAGTAATAATTCTGATTGACTAAACTATTATACGATATATGTTATTATTATCAGGTGGGCTTGTTGATATATATAATAAATGATAATGATGTTTTTTTTTTCAAATATATATATATATATATGTATACGCATTTATGTATTTATAGTAATAAAAATAATTCATATATACCGAATGATTGTCCATAATGTGATATATAAAATAGTATTCTTTTTTTATGTTATCAAAGCCATTTACAAAAGAAAGAAGAAGATGATGATGATGAATGAAGCGGGGAGTGGAAAGAAATTTGTATAAAAGAGAGAGAGAGAATATAAAATAATAATATTGAGCTCAAGGGGGTAAAAAAAAAAAGTTATATATAAGCCCAGATTACTTATTATTTTTTTTAGTTATAATTATTTAAGCTTTCATAGGTGTTTGTGCTGCTATCGGCAAACCGAACTCATCCAACTGCACATCATTCTTTTGTTGTGTTGGATCTGCTTCTGATGCTTTAGGCAGTTCTTCTGTTACATCTTCTTGTAAATAGGATGGCACTTCTTCTTCGTCAAAATTCAATTCATCACCCAGTGCATCCAATTCTGCTTCCAAATCCTCTTCATCTATATCATCAGGTAAGCTATAGGATCGTCCAAGAGATTCTTGTACTTCGTTTGCTTGATCTATCAAATCTTCCATCTCGTCTTGTAATTGCTATATTTTGGGATAAAATTTAATACATGTTTAATCGAATGAGATCTTTATTTAACATGTATAAAAGTAACATTTAAAACTTACATCAATCTTATCCAAATTGACATTCTTATATTGTTTCTTCATTTCCTTATTCGCTGTTTGCATAGCATCCACGGTTGCCATGACATTACGCAAATTCTCAGTTGTCATTTGTGCTTGTTCCATATTAAACGATTGTTGTTGAAGATTATCTCGTTGTGATTCGTATCTATTCTCTTTCATATCAGTATTTAAAAGCAATATATAACTTCCTTTTTTTGAAATAATAACTTACAATTTTCTTTGTTTTAATACTCGCAATGCTTTCTGTTGAACGGATTTCTATATTATAATTAAATCATAACTTATGTCAATCAAACATTCCTTTTTTTTTCTTTTCCATCTATCCCATATATAAATTATATCAAACCTTAGCTGGTCCTTCACGCATTTTCTTCATTTGATCTCGATATCGTGTCAATTCAGCATCTAATTTACGAATTTTGACTTCAACAGCATCAGATCGTACGTCCGTCTATTATATATATTAGTTGCCCAAAAACTTGTAGTACATTCTTTTACCAAGCTCACAAGAAAAGAAAAGTATTGAGTATCATTACCGAAGATATTGCGTCATTTAATGTTGCTTTAGGAGCTCGTTTATTACTACCGAATAATCTGTTCATTTTATATTTTCTTTTTATGTCCAAAAAGTTAGACAGGTGTGGTATATAATATGTATAGGAAAAAGAAAGAAGAAAAGGTGCCAAGCAAATGGTTTAGGCGGGGATGTGGAGAGTAAAGAAGGATAAATGTCAGCCAATCAAACTGGAATCATCTGGCATTTGTTAATATGCAGCATGAAGCTTCTCCTAATTAAGGCTTATGTTTAAATAGAGTATTTTGAATCAGTAGGCCTAGCATCTAATAAACTTGCTACCTATAACTATTATATTCTATTAATTCTAACATAGTAAAATATACTACATGTTTATTTGTAAATCGTTCTTTTTAATCTCAAAATAACAGAATTTCTTATATATTATACATCTTCTATGGATGTACAGGTACTGTATAGCAGTGAAACATCTACAAGACGTCTAGTTTCATTAGCTATAAAAGGTTATATTTACAGTAATTTTTCGTTAAACCGGTACTTTTAATATGTGAGGATCTGTACCAGTTTAACTTTTGCGACCCCGCTAGTAATTACAGGACATACAGGAAGATATACTACGATTAGATTAAGATGAGCAATCAAGATAAAAAAAAAGATGACAGTATTCATATAATGTACCTAACTTATTAATATAACTTTGCTACTGTGAGTTATTTTTTGGTGATAAAAGTAATATATTTATGAAATAGTGACAATGAACCAAAGATTGAGTCAATAATGAATTTACAACGAAGCGTGTATTAATATATATAATGGTCAGCAGTTGAATAAATGTGCAGAAATGAATTGCATCAATGGCATAATTACTCATATTTAATGGTAACGAACAAACACACTGCTAAGCTGAGAATAAAGCATCCGTGTAAAACTGGCAAAAAAGAGACGTTATTATCAGCAATTTGTTGACGAATTTTCTCTTGACAACAAGAAAGAATTGGATATTGTTAATTGATGCGTAAACGGATTAACCAATTGGAAACAAATGAATGAGCTGAGATGAGGTTTAAGCAAGCTTATATTACTGAGCTTACCAAAAAGAGTAATATTCTACAAAATAATAAAAATAGTATTATTATAAATCCGGTAAATATCTGGGCAAGTTCACCGGATTCCGGTTTAACGAGTACCCGTTTAACAAAAAATTACTGTATGACACATTTAGAAGCGTTAAGAAAATTTTATCGGCAGTATTTAAATATGGAATGTTTGAGGGACAAAAAGGCTTTTTACAGTCATTTTTTTTTTATGTATAATTACACTCTTTTAAGAGAATAATTCCATTATAATGTCTTTTATCATCATAAATATATGCGAAATGAATGTTGATAAAACACATAAGTTATCATAATTTATTTACTAGAAGAATTAATAAGCCAAGAAATATTATAAGCTTATTTGATGTGAATGAATTAGGGTGGAAATACAAGTATACTGTCGTTATTCTAGCGCATTTTTCAAAAGTTATTTTAAATCATTAAGTTAATTGATATACCCTAATAATTACATATCATACAACACCCGTCCAAGGAAAATTCAACACCCGTTACGATTTCTTTTCTAACTATATTATTACTGTATTCAGCCATCATCTAAATCTTATGCTTGGAGCAAAGTCTGTTTATTACTGTCAAAAATAAAAGGCTTGAGCATTGTCAAACTTTGATTACTAGACGGATATAGTAACAGCGCGCGTAAACTCTAGTTATGAACGTACGTGCGTAATGCATTTCCCTAAATGACAAATTAGGCAATATATTGCCGTCATCTTTTAAACTAAGATACATTATATAAAAAGATAACTTTGGTTTTTATTTATTTATTCATTTACTTATTGATATATTTTTCTCTTAATTTACTCATGTCACCTCATCAAGAACGCATCTATTTTATTGGTGGAACTGGTGGTGTTGGTAGCAAAGCTGTGCAAGACGTATTGGCTCAAAATATTCCTGTCACAATATATACTCGTCAACCCGAAAAATCCAATTTTAAAGATCTTCCAAATGTAACACTTGTAAAAGGTATTTATGATGACTTGACCCCCTTTGAAAACTCTATTACTGGACATACTCGTTTGTTTTTACTTGTTGCAAATATCGGCAATATGTCTCGTATCAAAGGTTCTTTATCCAAAATCGCTTATACTGCAGGTGTTAAGCAAATCGTGGATATATCCTCTCTTACTATTGATGCATATCCATTCACATTTGTTGCTCAAGCCCATTTACGTTCTGAAGAATCCATTCGTGCCGTACAAAATGATGATAGTTCGTATGTGAGTATCAGACCCTGGCGTTTCATGTCAAACCATGTATGGGAACAACAATCCATCAAGATGCAAGGAGGATTAGTAAGTGCAACTCCACTCGATACTGTTCAAGCTTGGATTTCACCTGGTGATATTGGTGCTTTGGCTGCTATTGTTTTAATTGAACCTATTGAAAAACATGGTAATGCAATTTATCCAATGGTTGGCGAACTTTTATCCAACAACGACCGCGCACAGATTCTTAGCAAAGTCTTTAATTGCTCGATCGAGTACAGACAATGTTCAATCCAGGAACAATATGATTTGATGACCAAAATATTTAGTGGACTCCACAAGATGGCCTATGACTTTGCTCAAGATTTTAAGCCAGATCATAATTATTCTCCTGGTCTTTCTTTGATTTTGGGTCGCGAACCAGAAACCTTGGAACAATGGCTTACAAACAATAAGGATTTGTTTCCAGCTTTAACTAATTAGTTTAGTTTGCTTACATACATTGATATAAAAAAATCAATTGTCATTTTACAATAAAGAAATATCTGTTCTATATATCATATGATAATAATTATTACCATACAGTGGGACCCCGTTAATTTACTTGTTTTGCCAGGAATAAGAGTTACAAAACATAGTGTCAACTTTCACATTCCTTTTATTTCCACTCTCACAATGATTTTGAGAACTTTAAATTAAGCGATTTTCCAAAACATGACTTGAGAAAGGATCTTAATGGTTAATATACAAAGTAGCTGGTTTTATAGAAGACAGCAATTGTCTAAATCTATTTTGAAAATTAAAGGAACTATGATATAGCTCTACTTCAGTACCAACATTGAATGTATTGATGGTACTCACATAATTCTTTATGATCACTCATATATAAAAGATGTCAAAGAAATATAAAACATATTACACATTTACTAATAGATTTATTGATCAAAAGTAGTAATGATAGTATATATATACTGGTTTATTTAATATCACAGTTTTTTTTTTTTTACTTTGAAAAGAGAATTTTAGGAAAATAATAATAATAATCAATAGAAAGATCGTTGATTTTCATTATAATTCAGGAAAGCTCAACACAGAAGCAGCAAGAATTTCTTCTTTTGGGACAGCTGTTACATAAACCAAAAATTTCCTATATCAACACGTTCTTCTTCCTTCAGGTATAAAATAACGGAGCAATTAGTTCAAATATGTTTGCCCAGTTAAAACGGTCACTCCAGTTGGTAGGGATATCTGCAGATCTCAATTCAACAAACTTCCATAATCGATCTTCTTTCAAGTTCATTTTGGAGAGGGTAACTGTATCTTTGATCACTTGAACACCAAATGTTGATTTTTTCAAGGCTGTTTTGAATCGGCTATTCTTAAAATGACTAAGGATAACAAAGTCCACCATTGCATTTGACAAAGTGCTTTTATAATTTTTTGTCCTTCATTATAGATTCATTGCGAAAAAAAACCACCTTTGTAGAAACTCGAAAAATGTAAAATAGTATAAAGTTAATATAATCAGTATTGATAATATAATGTATTATTACAAAAAAAAAATGCAACTTGCCTTAATAAATGTTCTTAACCCGAAAAGCTGTTAGGTCAATTAAACAGAACATCGGTGAGCCCTACCGTCACGTCCCAAACGCTAGATGATTCTGCATACCAACCAAAAGTTACAGAGACCTCTCCCTCCCTTCCAGGACTGGCTTTTGTCTGGTTTGACAAGGACTGAAGAGGGTGCTTCCCCTTGGATTTATAGGCTTTTAATTCCTAACAAGACTCATTACCACAGAACATCGGCGAGCCCCACCGTCACGTACCAGACGCTAGATGATTCTGCATACCAACCAAAAGTTACAGAGACCTCCCCCTCCCTTCCAGGACTGGCTTTTGTCTGGTTTGACAAGGACTGAAGAGGGTGCTTCCCCTTGGATTTATAGGCTTGGCAATGCAATAAAACTGTTTGTTTTTGGTTTTTTATGAAAAAGAAAAAAATGCACAGCCGAGGGTTTTATACCCTATCACGTCATCTATGGTTTATTTAATGACCGCTTGGGAGTTTCAAATTAGGCGCTTAGGAATGCAATTTGCTTAAGGGGTCACTGCTTAAAATTAATAAACTTCCATAGCCCGCAGCTTCACCTTTTTTGGTTGCTACGTTGTTTTTTTTTGCATTTTGCATAATCGATTTTGTAACATCATATTAAGCAAATGCATCTGCTTTAGTAAAACTTAATAATATATAATAAAACTATCAAATATAAATAAATATAAAGCATATAATTTTAAAGAGCTTATATAAAAGACATATTGTTAAACTAATGACATAGAAAGTAAACATATATTAAAAATAAATAGTAAAATTTAGTAAATCATAAAAAAAGCTTATATATGGGTCGGAATCAGTGTTAGCAGTTTCCGACTTTCTGCCAGGTGGAAACATTGGTTTATAGGGTTTCCACAGTCGAAAACTGGCGGAAATAAATAACATTATAGAGTCAGCATCAGTAAACATAAAATAGGGTACATCATTTTAAATAAAAGTAACGTGGTCTCTTTATATTTTTAATGCATGATATCTGTCACCATTATTATTAGTATAACTTTATAATATATGGTCCACAACAGGAACTATGAAATATATAATATAATAGCACAGAAATGACAATAATAATTTTTTTAAACACTGGTTTTGCATTTAGATATAGATGCCGCGCAAGCAAATAATAGCTTCAACATAAATATTGCCTGTTGTTCAGTAATATTGGCTTCACAGGTTACAGCCTGACATCGACTGTCAATGTATAAGAGCTAAATTTATCAGTTGCGTGATCTATACGTACAGAGCAGTAGAATTTTATGTAGACGAACCTAGACTTTAAAGATAACAACGTTGAGGCTCACTCAGCAAAAGTAAAATAGACATTAGAATATATTTTTTCATAGCTTAAATAAAAATGTACGTATACTCTCTTTCTATCACTCTTTTTTATTATTATTTTAATAAAACTTTTCATTTTAACATAATTCCATAAACATATTGATTGGGAGAAAAAGGTTTCCGTCATAAGTTTCCTCCAGTCGGAAACCCAACACTGCCATTAAGTATACAATGTAAAATGATAAAAAAGATATTGTATAACATATAAAAATTTGAAGCATTTTTATATCAACACATTTGTCATCATCATCATTATGGTGCATTTCACTTGTAATCGTCAATAATTTATTTTATTTCAATTTTTAAATTGCAAAATCCGCTTCTTTATTTGGTGATTTGCGTTACAGTTATTACTTTTACATATAATTGTTTTTGTGCCATCATAAAGTTAAGTGTTCTATACTAAGACTTTTAATAAGTTTTATCGCTTCTTTTGTAGGCTTATAGTATGATTATGTTCTGATAAAACACTAATATGTATTTATAAATTTAAGCAGACAGATACATTACATTACTCAATAGTCTAATATCATAGCTTAAAAACTTAAAACTGACTCCTCCTTGCCTCTGTCTATTTTACATTTTTTTCTTACAAGTGATTTTGCATAAACCAAAATCAAAAAGCTTATCTATGTACCTAGCATTACAGTGCCTTTAGCATTTAATTATTTGCAGAATCAATTCTGCAATGAATATTAGCGCTTAGAATTTAGAACTCTCGATTTTCTTATTTCTTTTTAATTAATAGCAAAAATAACCACTGCACACTATTGTAATAAAAAGCTTATACGTGTGAGGAATATAGTACAATCAATTTGTTTGAGCATTAATATTAAATGCAGTAAACTTTATCAAATATATGTATATTTTTAGTAGACTAAAAATTCTTTTCTATAGTTTCTTATCTTTATATTATGGCCTTAGATTCCGATATTGTGATACAGCTTATTCTAAGATTTTTCACCTACTACTAGTATCACGTGATTTGCTCCACCTATGCTGGAGAACTCCCATATGTAGTTTTCATTTTTCAATTTTGTCTCTTGCCCAGCCAAAATAGTCAGAAATGGGCTATGACCGACCAACTTGACAAGCTTTAACTTTTTTTAAAACATTTTTACAACTTTCTAAACTTTAATAGTTGTTTATAATAAGCTTAAAAATGATACTTAAAGTGTGGATTTATAAAATATTGATTTAGTGTGAAGCTGAAGCCTCTAGAAACTAGTGGAAATTATTAGCGATTACAAGTGAAATGCACCATATTATTATTATTATTATTATTATTATTATTATTATTATTATTATTATTATTATTATTATTAGTATTAGTATTAGTATTAGTATTAGTATTAGTATTAGTATTAGTATTAGTATTAGTATTAGTATTAGTATTAGTATTATTTATATACCGTTAGGGTATCACAAAATACCAAACTACGCGATATTATTGGTACGTGCTGCGACACTTCTCTGTCGAAGCAATGACACTTTTTCGTCATTGCAAATAGTATAAATACCCCTAAATTATTTCAAATAAAATCTTTTCTTCAGTTATATCTTTACCTATTAGATTTTTAGTCTTTTAACAATTAAATAATTGACCTGACAATAGTTTTCTTTGAGCATAAAGTCTCTTAAACTCATTATAATATTTCTCTTTTGTGGATTCAGACGTAATACCTATTCCTGAATATAAGAACTCCCACAAACCATATTTCTATTTCATTTCATATAATTTATTACTTAAATACAATCACATAGTATATTATTTCTTCTTTATTTTATACATTTATACGACGTACTTCAATCACACATTGAACGCTTCAATATATTATAAGATGTTTTTTTTTATTAAAAAAAGTAATCCTATGTATATTATTTTCATACAATTCTAGTATCAAAATCTTCAATAATTAAATCTGTTGCCCACTAATAACACTATTTGAAATAATCTATATCTAAGTATTGTTGTTACTTTGTAAATGAATTGATATGAGTAAGAAAAAAACTTCACTTGCGTAGTCAACAACACTAACATGAGACTTTCAAATTTGTTTTTGACACGTCTTCCGCAACTTTGACACTTTTACAAAAATAAAATAAAAATAAAGATATACTATTTCCTGTACGCACTGTATTATGGTGCGTACAAGAAGACGACGTACCTCAGATGAAATTCGTGCTGTTGCGACAGCGCGCCAACAAAGATATCGTGCAAGACGAACACTTGACCAAGTAGAAGCTGTTCCAAAATAGATGGGGCTCGTCATCACAAGGCTCGTCAGAATGCTGAATATTGACAGTCCGAAGCAGTGTGGCATCTTTTCAATTATGTTAATATTGAAATGATCATTACCAATATATCTCCCTTCATCCTCATCCTCGTTACCTTTATCTTTATTATTATCATTCGTACCTTTGAGGAAAGAGACCATGTTGCTTGAGCTCAACACGAATACTGTCTTGCTGTTGAAGGCGTAAGTTCATCCATCTACTATTTCTGCCTTCATATTCATCCTAATCCACATCACATTTATATCAGCATTTATACGTATTCAATAATTGGATACAGAATCGTGATCAAAGTAGAAGACCCAACTCAAGACTTTCATGGGAGTCAATGACCAATAATTATAGCCAAAATGTGACAAATGGTCCCACTGATGTATGTAATTGCTGTTGAGGTCTTTGGTTTGCAGGATCAGTACAAAGAGTAAGCCGGGATACTTTTATTGGGGCCAGTATAGAAGAAGTCGTTAATGGCATTTTTGCTGTAAAGGTTGCCTTGTTTTGTATAAAATGCAAAAGACATGCACTTACCAAGAAAACCCAGCCTAAGCTGTGTTTGGCAAACGGTTTGCGATTACCGTAAATCCTGGAGTTGGTGAGCCGGCTCACTAGATGTAAAGAGAGACTAATCGCTCCTCGCCATGGAGGCCTGCTATTAGAGGTTTAGCCATTTACAATCTATTAGCACTACTGTAACTAATGGTCTACTATGGACAATGTAACCATTGATGGCCGACGAATTAAGATTTTCTAGATGTAAATTAAAAGTAAATAAATATTGAATTTTTTAATCTATATTGGTAGCTTATAATATCTATATATACCAAAATAATAATTATAATTACAATGCAATATACTAAACAACTTAACACTGAAATTAAAAACTTGGTTGATACTAAATGGAATTTTCTAGGAAAACCTTGGCCTGAAATTCACCATAGATTCAATCATAAAACAGTTATAAAGAATATGAAGGGTAATACAATGGATGAAATAAAGGATACATTACTTCATAGATTTGGATTTATACCTGTATTTTATTTCTTTACTGTTTTATATGGGAATATTGAGTATCCTAGACCATATCGCAAAATAGAAAAAAAAACCTTATATTATTATATCATATGATGTCAGTTAAATCGGGAAAAGATATGCATAAAGTGATGCAGCATGCAACATTTTCTGATTTTTATCATATAAGCGGTTTTAGATGACCAATTATTATAGTGAATTAAATAAAAAAGTAAAACAGAATCTAGATAGTATCTTCTCATCACCACGTATACGCATTCTATCTTCATTAATAAACAATACTGATAGCTTTAAAAATGTCACCTTATTCATTGGTGGACACAATAGTAAAATAAAGTATTACAACCCAAGTGAATCACACTCAATACAGTATTATATTCATATAAATTAAAAGGACCAGCTGTACGTACACAAGTCATACAGGATATGAATGAAATGATTACACATGTTTTTGTGCCTGAAAAGTGTGCGATTGGTAATGATGGTACTATGTTTCTGCAAATGACATGCTTAATCCACAACGGGGCTTATTTCTTTTCGCATGCAACGGGAACACGCTTAATCCACAACGGGGCTTATTTCTTTTCAAATAAAAAAACGAGAACACGCTTAATCCACAACGGGGCTTATTCCTTTTCAAATAAAAAAACGAGAACATGCTTAATCCACAACGGGGCTTATTCCTTTTCAAATAAAAAAACGGGAACACGCTTAATCCACAACGGTGCTTATTTCTTTTCTTACACAACGGGGAAGCTTTATAAAAAAATAAATGAGGCAGATTGTTTATGTATGGATGGTGGTTATAACCTATTTATACCGAAGTTTAAAGAAGATGCAGCGAATGCAGGTTATAGTTTTATGACTGTAACCTTTTACATCCTATAAGAAAAGAGCCTGGCCAAAAGTTGACAGTTAATGAGACTCAATTAAATAATAAGTTTGAGTCGTTTCGTTCTGCAATTTCAGCACAATCCTCTATGCTTGGCTCCAAAGTTGAGCTGTTTAATAATAATCGTGTCGCGCTCCAAATATCTGATATAAAATATTATAACATTCAACTTCGTATTGCTTGTTTTCTTACTAATATAAGGAGTTTTGTAAATAAATATGATATAGAGGTGCAACCACATCATAAATCATGGTATGGAAAGCACTTCGAATTTCCAAGTAAGAAAAACAAACTCGACTTGGTATTTTCTAATGAGCAGAAGCAACCAGGCAAATCTTTATTAAAATGGATTGAACCTCCTCGTCCTGAACCTGACTAGATACGCTGCGTTATAACTACTCAGCACATAAGTATAATCCCAAAAAAAAAAAAAAAAACATCAGCTCTTCAACTTTCTTCCTCACTAAGAAGATCACTAAAAGCAACTTAAGCTTAACATTCCAAAATATATGACTCTCTCCCTTGTTAGTCCCGTTTCCTTTTCCTTAAACCTTTTCCCTGTATCACTAATAGGAATTTTTCCAGCCTAGAACAAGCTTTTTAGTAATCTGTTCCGAGCAAATATGGCAGACCTGACGCTATGTTCAATGGAGACATTAAATAAAACAAACAACTTCTCATCGTATCCCATTCATGCATATGGATAGAACACGAATTTTGCGGCGTCCTAGTGCCGATGAATTTATAAGTCAGAAACTAGGCAAAATAAAGAAGTAAAGTTTTTTCGAAACTCATAACTTAATAACCATTTGTTGATATAATTTATATGATGTTGTAGATATTTATATGCTCTTAATATGTACTTATTTTTGTTAGTGTTATTTCCGTATTCGTCAGTATCTTGAAAGCATACGAAACGGCGCAATTCCTTCTTCTATGGCCTTTCTTCAATTTATGACTACAAATAATGCGAATCTTGATCAGTATTTGTTAGCAATTCAATCATCATTGGATACTCCTAAAGTTTTTTCGAAATGAGATGTCAAGGATATATATATCAGTCTATTTAATCCAAAAATCCTACGTTTAGATGCTGCCAATATGAACATCCAGTATACTCTTGATGCATATGTCTGTTGTACGTACGTATATTGTCGATTATATCAATAAAGCCAATAAAGGGTTAAGCGAAACCATTGTGAAGTATACTAGGAATATACGCAGAATAACACTCCGATTTCTCTGATGCTGCGTGCATTGACAAACGCACTATACAACACCAGCGAAGTTTCTGTACAACAAGCAGCATATAATCTCCTTCGGCTACCAATGTCGGTGGCTACTATGAATGTGTCTTCATACCGACATCACCATCAGAAGAGTGGCAAAGAATTTTAAAACCTCTTTCAGTTCTGTGTCGAATGAATGACACAAAGTCCACAGATTGATTTAAAAAAATCTTTTAGATCATTATATTGAACAACCAAAATATATGGATAGCGTAACGCTTGCTACATTTGCAGCATAGTACAATTACTCGAAGAGTCGGCGGGTAAATGCACAAGATAATGGTAGTAATGATGATGATGATAATGATAGTAATGGTGATGATGGTGATAATGATGGTGAGAATAACAACAATGGTGATAACGTTCTCGTAGGAATGTCAATAGAGCTCAAAGTGACGAAACGGTCAGGAAAATGAAAAAGACAATGATATTTCCTCATGGAGTTATTAAATTACAAAATAGTGATGGCTCTAAAAAATGACGTAAATCACCTAAGGTAATCCGTTTCCATGGTTATCGCCTCACACAAGTCTATCCAAATTACTACCGAGAGCTTGTAATACTGTATTTACCATGGCTTGATAAAAAAATCGATATATTACTACGTACTGTAGTGATTACGAAATGAAAGTTCGTTAAAACCAAGAAGCCGTATTAATAAACCGTTGAGAATTTACCACGTTTGGCGTTGCTACACTAATAGAAGTGTTGGAAAGTGTTGAGGTAGCTCATGATGATGCCGAAGAAGAGGGAGATCCACATTCCACAACGATTACTAGTTATTCCGTTTAACGAGTACAAATTGGATAAACAAAGTGTTGATGTTATCGCTCAAGCTGGAACATACGAATGGATGCCTTATCAAGAAATGGTCACACATCCGACACGTCTTGATAATGGTGAATAGGAGGCGTTAATCGGATTATTAAATACCGAAGAACGTGATTTTGTCTATCATGTAAAACGCACCATCGACACAACAGATGACCCGTTACATTATTTCTTCACCGGTGGTGCAGCAACTGGAAAAGTCTTGTTATATCTGCATTATATAAGATGTTGACACAATCGTTAGATGAAAATGTTCAAATAGAGATCGAAAAAAACGGCAGTATTACTTTGAGCTCCAACAGGAATGGCAGTTTATACTATTCATGACCAAACCCTTCATTCCGCATTTCATCTTCCTGTTAACCAGTATGGGGATCAAATAACGGAACCCTCCTCAGATGTTCTGAACACTATCCGTACGTGTCTTGCTGAGCTTTGAATTATCATCACTGATGAAATTTCAATGGTTTTCAAAAAAAAAAAAAAGCTTTCAGTTCATTGATCAGCAGTTGCCGCGCATCTTTGGAAATCAGCGACCTTGCTGACGTTTCATAATAGCTGTAGGTGACTTTGACCAACTCCCACGAGTGATGGCTAGAACGCTATACTCTACACGAACTGAAAATCCATGTTACCATATTTGGACAATATTTGTGGTCACTATTTAGTGTATATCGCCTTCGTGTGATGATGGGGCAACGTGAAGATGGGGTACTTGCAACTGCCCTGAACAATATGGCTAAAGGCAGGATGGCAAATGCAGATATAGGTTTAATGAAAAGTATAACTTACCCTTCCATACCAGATGCTGCTTTAGAAATAAGACCAATTTATTTGTTCTATACTAATGCTGAAGTATACACCAAAAATACAGAAATTCTTATGTCCATGAAAACATCATCAACTCCACGCACAGGGATTGATCGACCTACAGAAAATAGTAGTGCAGAAGATCATGAACGAATGCTAACACGAATTCAAAGACTCCCTCACACAAAAACGATGGGATTATCGATCTGCCGATTTATTTCTCCGGATTGACGTACGATACATGATAACTTGTAACATAGACACCAGCGATGGTCTTGTGAATGGTGCTCTTAGCTATTTACGTAGAATGGACATTGATACACATAGGGATAATCCTGAAAATACAAGACCAATATGTCTATAAATTGAGTCTACCAAAGAACGCACCGGTAGAAAACAGTGGGAAAAAAAACAAGCCTTGATGGAAAGAGAAGGTATTACTAATTGGACACCTATTGAGCATGCCACAATGCTTATCAAGCCGCGATCCAATTCATCAATAGGTGTCATACATATGCAATTTCAGCCAGCTTTAGCTGAAGCGATTACAATTTATAAATAACAAGGTCAATGTTATGAAGCTGTAATTATCGTCCTTCCAACAAGACAACTTAATTGTTTTTTATTGTGCGTTGCTTGTTTAAGAGCAAGAAGAGCTTAAGACCTTATATTTAATTGGAACTTTCGACCGCTGACAATCACTGTGCGAACTCCTCGCTGAAATCGAATTTGCAAAAGAAATGGCAAAATTAGAGACCATAACCATGACACCACATTTCGCTTTCTTCACGATAATCAAAGGGAGTCGAACCAATTCATCTTCCACAACGCCCAAAGTTTTCAAAAACATATTGGTCTTATAAGAAATGATGCTGTTTACTTGAAATCGAATTTTTCTTATTTGCAGAGACATGCACTTTGCCCAATGATGGTGACAATTTGGATTTATAATATTGAAGGTTTCAATTTGGTAACTAGGGAAGGCTGTAACCCAGAAGATTCGCAAAGACGAACCTTCAGTACATGTATATACATACAACACAATATGATTCTGCATGTAAATCATTCCATAAACTGTACTCCTCATCCAATGATCAGTGTTTCAATTGTCACATACCATGGTCCATTAACTATTAACTGTTTCAATGACATATTCTCTACCTCGTACTCCCATCGAGAACTTGTTGGAAGCTTTGGAAGAAATCATCGTCAGCAATCGAAATACAGCACATGTTATTAGAGGGGATTTTGACTCAAATTTTCTTGCTGATGAACTGCGAACTCGATCGCTTAAAAATTTCTTTTCAGAGCATAACTTTCTCCATGCTCTGCCAGAAACTACTGCTTCTACATTTTCTCTAACTAAAATAGATGAATTTTTACAAATTTCCCTCCCCCACAGCTACCACCGCAAACACATACATAACTAACTCTACCGTAAACTTCTCTATTACGCTTGTTGGTTAGCATATTGTTTATCAATATTAATATTATAATTATGGGAATTGCTACAGACACCCCAAAAACATACTATATTAAGTAATTTCAGCTCTTACGGACACCCCACTTATATTTTTTTTCAAGGACACACAACAAATTGATATAATCACATCGTAATTATCCAGCTATTTATACACTATCTATACAGCTATTATCGTTATATGATTTATAAATGTTTATGAAACTTATATTATTAGCTTGACTTTTTATGATCGCAATCAATATTTCTTATGTTTTCTTACTTTATTCATTCTGTACATAAGTGGGAATTGTAGGCCTTATGAAAGCAAGACAAACAAGGAATCATATATACTTTTAATGTTACATATGAGCGGTCAAACAAGCGCTATTGGTGTTGACAACGCTGTTACTATAGTTTATATGGTCTAAGAACTTATTTGATAACTGTTTATTTGTGGGGTGTCCGTAAGCAAAATATGGGGTGTCCGTAGCAATTCCCTATAACTATTACATGTTTTATTAATTTACTTGATAAATTTTTTTCTGAGATTCTAAGATTCTAAAGTGACTTTAATATGCTCCCTAGATATATAAAGTATAAAACCCCTTTCCCACTCGCAGGCGAACTTTTTTTTTTTTTTGACTCTTCAGATTTCTATTTTCTCAATTAATAAACCTTGTACAATGGCCAAACCAAAACTACCGCATAGCATCTCGAAAAATTATACGATACCGGAGGCGATAAGACAAGAGCTAGAGTTTGAACCTTATATTCTTAATTGTCCCATTGGTAAATTCTGTGACCCATTGGAACACGTCAAAGCAATTCCAATCAAAACTCTTTCTGAACTTGATATCAAGCATTTTTACAACAACTTGATTCAAGGGTTATATTCACTAAACACCAGACACGAAAATGATGTTGATTTAAATCAAGTTACAAAGAAATATCTAAAAGAAGTTTATACGT
This sequence comes from Circinella minor, assembly GCA_016758965.1. Lineage (NCBI taxonomy): Eukaryota > Fungi > Mucoromycota > Mucoromycetes > Mucorales > Lichtheimiaceae > Circinella > Circinella minor. Next base: position 22,110 of record JAEPRB010000239.1, read on the forward strand.
ACTGTAGCAAAAAAGCTTTTCAAAAGAAATTAATACTGAAAGCGAATACCATATTAAAAAAAAATGAAGAGTATTTGAATGCAATGAAGATAAAAGAAGCAAAGAAGAGAACGGCACAAGAAGCCGAACTTTTAGGTGTAGATATGACACGTAGTTCTATTAAACAGTATAGGTCAGAAGTATTGGTTGATGTCTCCAATGCCAGGCAACAAAGTGAGCAAGCTACATCAAGTAGTTCACGCGAAACAACAGTATCAAGTACTCAACATGAACTAAACGAACAAAGTGCAAAAATCATAACTATGGAGAAGAACCAAAAAAGATTTATTTTAAATTCGGCATTATTTTGTCTATCAACACCACATAAGCCCAAAATTCAAAAAGTAGATACAAAAACCATAGCTGATTTATGCTCTTTAGGGATTGAGTCTCTCGAGAACGACGATGAACACAAGAATACAAATACAATGAAGGAATTCAGAGAAAACTGTAAAATGCAGGAGAAGAACGAATCATTGTCAAAAATCAAACATATCCTTGATTTTCTGGATGACATTTTGAACTGTGATTTCTCTGAATTCCCATGTAGAATTTGGAGTCATTTAATCCACAAATCAATAGATACAGACGTTAAGTATTTTGCTAATATCATATCATATACTTTAACAGATTTTCATTGTAACTGTAAACAGCCAATGGTTCTCAACAGCAATCACGAGAGAACTCCATTTGTTGAATATGTTATACCGATGTTCAAATACTTATCAAAAGAAACCGGCATGCTTGATTTCTCGTGGTGTGAAAAGCTAGTTGAAACACAGAAATATGCACAAATCCCTGGGGTTGATTATGAATCAGGAAGTACAGATAGAAAATATGCTGATGGTCTTGGAAAAACTAATAACTCTGAAGCTCTGTTTATTGAATCTTCGAGTGGTTTACTACAGGAGAATATTAGCCATACTCTTGAAGACACCTTGAAGCTCTTAGTAGAATGCAACGGTGCACTTTGTTACATCCTTAGTCATTTTAAAAATAGCCGATTTAAAACAGCGTTGAAAAAATCAACTTTTGGTATTCAAGTGATCAAAGATACAGTCACCCTCTCCAGAATGAACTTGAAAGAAGATCGATTATGGAAGTTTGTTGAATTGAGATCTGCTGATATCCCTACAAACTGGAGCGACCGTTTTAACTGGGTAAAGATGTTTGAGCTAATTGCTACGTTATTTTTATGTCTGAAGGAAGAAGAACGTGTTGATATGGAATTGAAAAAGGAAAATTCAGGTTTAACAGCTGTCTCAAAGGAAGAAACTCTTGCTTCTGTGTTGAGCTTTTCTGAATTATAATGAAAATTAACTAAATCTTTCTATTGATTATTAAGAATTTCTATTGGTCTTGCAAAAATTCTATTGAATTCAAACATTTATATCATACTGGCCAAACAAAAATGTATATTATTATTCACCACAAAAAGAAATGTACATTATTATTCCCTACAAAAAAAATGTATATTACTATTTTTCAAAATTCTATTTTTAAAGTAAAAAAAAACTATAACAGTAAATAAACCAATACATATATACTATCATCGGTATGTTTAATCAATTAATCTATTAGAAAATGAGTAATATGTTTTATATGATATTTCTTTGACATATTTCGTTATATGAGTAGTTACTAAAGGAGAAGTAGTATGTGAGTACCATAAATACAACCAATGTTGATGCTGAAGTACCTAGAGCTATAGCATAGTTTCCTTGATTTTCAGAATAGATTTAAACAATTGCTGTCTTCCAAATCAACTTCTTTGTATACTTTCTTTATCACAGAAAGCCAATAGAACCCTTTCCCAAGTCATGTTTTGGAAAATCGCTTAATTTAAAGCCCTCAAAATCATTGTGAGAGTGAAATTAAAAGGAATGTGAAAGTTGACACCATGTTTTGTCACTCTTATTCCTGGCAAAACAAGTAAATTATGAGGGTTGAAGTTAAACATGATTAAAATTAACGGAGCCCTACTATATAATGAAATATATAAAAAAATTATGAAATGCATTTTTTTTTAATAAATTAACTTTTGCTGCGCTTCTCATTATAGTAAATATGTCCTTATAAAGCTATATTTAATATTTGATATATTTCTAAATAGGAACAATCAACACCTATTGGGATACATTTTTTTTTCACACTTTATGCACTAAAAAAAAAGAGGTTATTAAAACAATTTAAGTTTATTTAATAATCACAACATGTCCTTTTACTGTCACCGCTCGCTATAACGATATTCGATATAACGATATTTCGATATAACGATCGGGTTTTGGGGTGCAAGACAGATTAAGCAGGGAAATATCGTTAATTTTATATAACGATATCCGATAGAGTTTTGGCAAAAATATCGTTATATCGAGCGAACAAATAACCTCTTTATTTTTTTTAAAAGGAAATAATATTAGTTTGTTGAGCATTTTTTGTCAAGTTTTAATAATTTGAATATCAAATTTATCTTCAGGCACTGTCTCACTAAAAAAAAATCAGTGATATTTTGCTTATGCTTCTTTCTTATAAAAATTAGATTTGTTTTTTCCCCAATTGTGCTTGTCTAACTTTTTCTTTGTCAATTGACATGGATTTGTAAACAATAATACGTAGACGGTTTATGATGCTTATCATAATATGATACTCGCATTTTCTTCTTATAGGGGATCAGCATTAATTATATGCGATTACGTGGTTGTAATTCAATTAGAAGTAATAAGACGGGGGATATTTGACAACGAAAACTGTACAAAAAAAAAGAACCGTTTTATTTTTATAGCTTATTTTTAGTATGGACAATATAAAGTTCTAGAGTTTAGTCTTTTTATAAGACATATAGATACAAATAAGGCCAAGTACATCATATGGATGACATTTTATCTGATCATTATAACTCAGATCAAGAATTCGATATAACGATAATTCGATATAACGATACACTTTTGGTCTGACGGGGTGTATCGTTATAGCGAGCGGTGACGGTATATGTAGTTTTTTCCAACTTCTTGTTGTTGATATATATAGGTAAAAGATATGTGGTAGTTATTATATTATTGCTAACAAAAAGATTGTCCTGAATGACAACGAATCCATACCTAATTATAAAACTCATTTATTTGCTACTACGTACGTAATCTCAAAAGTACATAAAAATAAATAAGATATAATAAAAAGTATTAAATAATAAACGGGGTAGGGTTATTTCAAAAACAGTACAGATATTTTATGGGTACGTATATTCGAAATATCGTTATACTATATATTAATCCATGTATCATAGTTCATCATTTTAATGTATGTTAGCTTTGTTTTTTATCAACATTCTACGTATCAAAATTCAATCAATTGATTCGAAAGGAATTTGAAAGTCCAAACGAACGAATAATATTATCCGGATGAACATAACATTCTACTTGAGCAGCTTTATTAAAGGGATACTTGAAAAAATGGACAACTGTATCTACGTACATATTGTTCTTGCAATCAAGCTTGTATATACGTTAGCGGTAAGATTAAGCACAATCGCATTGAACACTGGAAATATATGTTCGTCCATTCCTCATTCACAATTTCCCGATCACTTTAGTATTTTTTCATCATGTTTTTTCTTAGCTGGCTCACGTGTAATATAACAATCAATTGCCAAGTATTAGTATCCATAGGTATAAACTTTATAGTTTTTAATATAACCGTAGGTTGATGTCAAGCCTTTCAACTTTGCTTCTTTAGCTCTTCATTGTCGCTTTAGCGGTTAAATGATCTGACATTGATTGTCCTAGTTGAACACGTATAGAAACAAAAAACAAAACTAGTCATCAAAGCTTGTCAACTCGAATTTTTTTTTTTTTTTTTTTTTTTTTTTTTTGCTTTCAGAAAAAAAATCATGGAATCGATATTATGAGAGAAAAGAAGGTAAAAGATACCTATAATTCATACATACATGCCGTCGCTTCTTTTAATGAGCTTATTATGTATGTGTGTAGTATATTTAATAATTTGGTAATGTTTGTTGCTCCTCGACATTATTATTTATCGTTTTTAAGCTAATGATTTTGTAATATTCAGTATAGTATATATATATATATATATCAGCAAAGATGTAAAAGTCCAGACGCGGATGTTGCAGATGTTGGGCTCCAGTGTAATACAACAAGTTTTATAATGCTGGTTCGAATACATATGGTGTGTGATATTAATACGTAGCATTCGGGCCGACGCTTAAATAATAATATCTTAAGGGATAATTATGTCGTAGATTAACATTATGTATTCGTTTTCATCCTGTATTAAACTCGACATTTGTCTTTTATAGACGATTCACAATCTAGAAGGAAGCCATAGTATGTATGTGAATGCAGCTCGCCTACTCAAATTCTTGTCTTACGCTTTAATTTTTTCTGATCCATGTTCAATAAGATCCTCAATAAAGCATATTGATTGATGTTGCTATACAATTAACAATAACGACAATAAAACGAGTTTTTTTTTTATTATTATCAGGCTTTGTATAGGAATTATTTTATGACCGTTGCTAGCAGCTAAGTATACTTTATATTATTTATTCAGCGTTTTTCCAATACATGGTGGTACATAAAATTACAATTGACAGTCGTGTCGAGAAAGGGGTAAAGAGCACATAATTGCCAAACTGGATAATTGCTGTAAGCCTGGGTACAAGATGATTAGAAGCTATTGGTTGTATGTAGTATACGGCTTTTCATTTGCTAGTTAGTTTACTTTTTTATGAATATGAGTTAAATATTAATAAAACTGGTCATCTGATCCAATTTTTCTTTTGTTTTCCTGATTATATAATTTATTTTACACTACCTTACTATTATGTACCAATCAATTATTTGCTTTGCGTTTTTTTTTTTTTTTTTTTTTTTTTTTTTTTTGATATATGTGAGAAATAATAGAAACGAAGAGAAAAGTTGAGAACGTAAAAGTAATTAAAATGGCAATGCGAATGACTAAATCATGTGAATAACCCGTATATATGCCATGGTACCGCAGCATACCGTCTAGTTACATACAAATCAAAAGGAGATATTATATTCAAGATTACGTACGAAAAATACAAAATATTTCTCCATTTGTAAAAGCATTCAGGTTTTGTATTACGTACATTTTAATTAATAGTCTACAATACATGTGTAACTCATATCTTAAAAGCCAACGCTCATCGATGACGATTTTGCTTTTTTACTTGATGGAGCACTTGGTAGTTCTAGTGGCAAGACTCGATAAATTTTTCTATTAAATATAGTAGGTTCTACGGTTCAACTAATATATAATCCTTAATATAAAAAAGGTGTGTATGCTTTTTGAATTCAAAAACGTAAGAGCGGGTGATGCAGAGGTGGGGAAAAAATTAACTGGAAACAAAAGCAGAGTGTAACTTCTACTTCTTACGAAAGCTTACATAAACAAAAGGATCTACCAGATTCTGTATAATCCGAAAAAAAAAAGATATTCTCCGGACGACTAGAAAGAAGGGATAAATTAAAGTAGTGACATCAATTACATGATACAAAATACTGAATTTACTTATTACGTAACATTATATACAGCCATGTTCAGTAGAAGCTGTCAGTGGATGGGAAAAAACATGTACATAGTTTGTGTGTCAGTCTAACCCTTTACCTTTGTAAACCTCATGGATGGTGAGATTACTGATTTTTGATTGATGGGAATAGCAGAAGTACCGTGGTACTACCTAACTTTAGTATTATACTGTTATACTCAACTTCATTATGTACTTTTTTTTTATTTTCTTTTAAATGTTATTAACCATAAGTATTTGTTTAATCTTTACCCTTATTTGAAAAAAAAAAGTTCTTCATGATGATACTTGTTGGACAAAATAAAAATGGAATTTATTAAGCTTTTAAATTATAGTAACAATAGTTTCACAGATAATTTTTAAAAAATGTATAAAAGAACAGAATCAAAACGAACTTGAATTGTTAAGTATCATTCCCAAGACAAACAAAGAACAAGCAGCGAAACTTTTTTTTTCAATAAATAAAATCAGAGAACCTTTCCTCCCAATCATTTATTATGCAACTCAAGAAGACAATTATTGGATTTACTACTCTTGCTACTGCTGCCAGTGTTGTATTAGCTTCCCCTTTGATGAAACGTGATGAATTCTGTGGTCAATGGGATACTGAAGAAAGTGGCAACTTTAAGATGTAAGTTTATTTTTTTTCCTTTTATAATTTGTTGTTAGAATAATATAATAATCAACAAATATTAAAAGCGTATTTTATTTGTCTAATATACCACTTTTAGTTGGAACAATCTTTGGGGTCAAGATAGTGGTAGTGGTTCTCAATGTACTGAAGTTCTCAAAGTTGAAGATAACACCATTTCATGGAAAACATCTTGGAGCTGGTCTGGTGGTCAATACAGTGTGAAATCATACGCTAATGCTGAATACTTATTCGATCCTGTTCAACTTTCTGGTCTCTCCAGCATTCCTTTTACATGGAACTGGAAATATACTGGCGGTGGCGATCCCTTTGTTTGTAATGTCTCATTTGACATCTGGACCGCATCTAGCGAAAGTGGTGATTATGAATATGAAATCATGATTTGGCTTGCAGCTATTGGTGGTGCTGGTCCCTTGGGTGATGAAGTTGGAAAATTCAGCTATGGGGGTATTGAATGGAGTTTACATGAAGGTAGCAATGGTGTTCAACCCGTTTATAGCTTTATTGCTGGTAGTAAAGTTGAGAACATGGATAGCGATGCTTTCCCCTTCCTTTCTCATCTTGTTGAAAAGGGTTATTTGTCCAACGACCAGTATCTGCGTTCTGTTCAGGTAATACATATAAATAAATATATATATATAATATTATATCAAATTCAAACGACCAAACAAATAAAGACATTTTTACTAACTGAATATTATTTACTATATGAATGTATATGTAGGCTGGAACTGAGCCATTCGAGGGCACAGATGCCGTTTTGGAAACCTCTACTTATAAAGTTCAAATCAAATAATTTATTTACATAGTAGAAAAGAAAAGACCTATTACATAAAAATAGTTCTTTAATTGTAATAATCGCTTCCTTTTACAATTGTATCTTTTATTATTTATTTCAAATTAGCTATATACGTTATTTATTTATCTATAAATATCTTATTCTCTTCCTTACTTTCTTTTTCTTTTTTGTGCAACATTTAACGATCTTCCAAGCTTATTCTCAATTTGGCTTGATCAAAAGATCCAGTAGTAATTTGGTTCATATAATCCCCTAGATGCTTGTGGCTTCTATCTGTGTCATTCAGAGGCAAAAAATATTTTCAGATCATAATAATAATGATGTAAGAATAGTACAATAGAGATGGACTCATGCGTATAACAGACCGAGTAGGAAGGAAAAATAAAAAAAAAATATCGTAACGAAAAATGATATAAAAAAAATCTCAAAAAGCTTAGAGCTTGCTGCGCTCTTACATGTCTAATAGGATATTGTCACTTGAATACGTATTAAACTGACTTTTACTAATTAAATTAAAATTATATCAAATAATCATATGTTTATTATCGCGAAGCGTTTTACGTATAGTGTGACCTATTTATTTTATAAGAAAAAGTAATAGAAGGTCACATTTATAAAGTCTGAGAAAAAAGTCAACCATTTGCTGAATGGTGCTGAAGTTTATACAGAAAGTGACAACAGCATCATAATGACAAAAACAGTAGACAACAAGAAGGTAAGCATTTTTATATGTCTTTCAAAATCAAACTGTATTTTCTATTATATAGAATCACGCTTTAAATAGCTCTTTTAATAAATAGTGATATTTTTTCATTGTTGAGAATATATACTCTATTCTTCCACTTTAAACAAATAAGTATAAACTTTACATTTTTAACATCCCCTCCCCCCCCAAAAAAAACTATCTTTTTTATTTTTGCATATTTTCCTTTCATCATCTCTACTTCTTATATGTTATTAAGAATAAAAATAGTTTCTAATTATGCAAAACATTTCAAATCCCTCGTGTTACATAGATAATATATATTTAACGAGAATATTCAAAATTTGTTGCTGTTGTTGAACCCTCATAAAAAGGATAGCGTTGACAACAAAAACCTAAATTTAATGTGAAGGTATATTTGTGACCAATTTGACTAATGTGCTTACCATCCATATATTTAATATGATAGTAACAATAAAATGTACATCAAATTATTTTAATATATAAAGCATAAATACGTATTATGAAGTAAAAAAAAAAAAAATTTAATAAAAAAAAAATAGATTATAGTTATTGTTATATTTAAGAAAGAGAAGAAATATATACACAGAAAAAAAAGGGTTGTGGGTTGGTTTTTTTTTTTTTTTTTTTTTTTTTTTTTCGTTATATGCATTTGAAGACAATGAAAAAAAAAAGTATAAAGGGGAGAAGACAAAGAGATACGTAAAAAAACAAAAAAAAAAATATCTTGGAGGAGGGAAGAGGGGGAAAGGAAGATATATATATATAAAATAAAAGGAAAAAAAAATTCAAGAAAAAACATACAAAAAATAAAAAAAAAATAAAAGCATAGGTTAATATATAAAAGTGTTAGTGTTTGGTTTTGTTGCGTATAATAATGTATGTTGGTGCTAAAAAAAAAAGGTGGGGATAGGGGCTTAAACAAATAGATATATGTATATATGTATAGATAGCGTACGAATAGAAAAATAATAATAATAAGAAGTAATAATAATAAGCATTTATAAGCAGCAAGAAGGAAATTTTAAAATATTGAGTAATTTGTGTGAATAATATATGTGTATGTCATGTAGTATATGTACGGATATTATGTGTTTAAACAATCTTGTTGATACGTATTGCTGGTATATAGAAATTAATAAAATAAAAAAGGTGAAAGTAAAGTATCGTCAGTTAATAAATCCAAATTGGATTGTGGTTGCTGCTGCTGCTGATGATGATGATGTTCTTGGGCATCAAATACTGAAGATAAATCATTTTGTTGTTGTTGTTGATGTGAGGCAGGGCAATCAAAATCAAAATCAAATTGTTGTGGATGCTGTTGTTGTTGTGTAGGTGAAAATAAATCAGCAGGTGCAACAAGTCCTGAAATAGGTGCTTGATCTGCTACCATAAAATCTAAACTATCAGGTTCAGTTGAAGTACAACTAGCACCTGATGAACCTGCGTCATCGGATGATACAGTGGTAGGTAGTAATGTAGTATTTGTAACACCTGTAGAATCTTGTTGTTGTTGTTGTTCTTGCTTTGGAGAGGATGATGTTGATGATGACTTTTTACTACTGTTACCAAGTGAAGAAGAATCCCCATTTAATTTTTCTTCTTTATATTTAATTTGCATCCATCGTGTCCGACATTGTCGTTGTGTTCGACCAGGAACTGTTTCAGCAATTCGAATCCAGCAACGACCAAATTTATCAACACCTGCACGTAATAAAATATCTTCATCATCACTCCATTTGCCTTTACGAACAGATGGATCTAAAGCTTCTGTCCAACGTGCTTGACATTGAATACCAGTTCGATTTGGGATACGTTCAGCGATCTTATTCCAAGGAATGGGTTGAAAACCTCCTTCACCATCAGGAATACCAGAAAATTCCAAAAAAGAATATTTTAGTACAGCATCTTCATGTTCAGTCCATCGACCCTTATGGATATTCGGACTAAATAAAAATAAAAAATGTGTTCCATAAAACAACATAAGTAATCTACATTTGAGAACAAAAAAAAAAAAAAAAAAAAAAAATCACGAGTCCTTCCTTTTTCTCTTTCACCCGCAAAAAAAAAAAAAAAAAAGAAAAAACTCGTTTATAATATAAAAAAAAAAAATACGAAAAAAATGTAATTTTACTTTAATGCGCCTAACCAACGCGTTGAACATTGCATGGGTGTCCGATTAGGAACATGAGATGCAATCAAAGACCATTTATGTGGACCATGTAATGCTACAGCTTGTCGTAATAATTCATCTTCTTCAACACTCCAACGTGTATAAGTAGAGGACTTGCGTTGGGTCATTGTACGTTTATTAGACCGCATGGGTGAATGTTGAACAAAACTTTTACGAATCATAGGTGTTGATCGTGGTGGTTGACGTAGTTTTTGATAATCATGATCATCAAATAAACATTGAGAACGTGTAGGTGAAGGTGTACCAACTATCATGCCTGGACCCATATTGGTAGTATATCCCTAAATATGGCATAGTACATATACATTTGTTAAAGATGAGTTCGTGTTTTTTTTTTTTTTTTTTAAGATATGATGTTATTTAGATAGATAAGTAAAAAAAGTATACATATATATCTATATTATATATTACCGTATAATCTCCTGAAAGTCCTCCGCATCTACGTAGTGATTGATCCTGAGAATCCATCAGCCAGCTGTCAGATGCAGGTGTTTGAGGTGGCGTATGATTTGGTAACGGAACCATGCCGTTCTCCGATGGTACTTGTTGTGTAACGATGATGGAAGATGAACCACAAGATCGAGTCAATATTTCTTTTTGATCCATCTAAAACACATTTTTTTTTGACATAAGAAAAATTTATATTATGAGACAATTTATATAATACACGGCTCCATAATTTTTTTTTTTATTATTTCCTTGGCAACCAATAAAAAGTAACCCAGTAACATCTTCTTTTCTGCCCCAACCCCTCCCCCACCTTTTTTTTTTTCTTCTCCCTCTAATTTTCTTCTTACAATCATTGGTTGTTGATTATGATGTTGATGTTGCATAATAGGTGGTTGTGGACGTTGTTGTGATGATTGTTGTTGATAGAATAATTGATGATAAAGTTGCTACATAATATATATATATATATATATAATTTAGTATATGAGCTTTGCATATTGTCAGGGTAAAAAAAAAAGAAATCAAAACATATAAACACATCCCCCCCTTTATTTCTCCTGTATCTTACCCCCTCCCCCCAAATAGAAACATCAATCTCTCATTCCTTCACTTTTTTTTTTTTTTTTTGTAATTCTCTTCCCCCCCAAATAAAGCACACAATAAAAACCAATTTGAGTGCGCGCATATATATATATATATGTCGGTGTGCACGTCCATCATTCCTTACCTCATTAACCATCAATGTATCCCATGTTGCTTGTTGTTCTTCACTATGAGGTGTCGTCATTGGTTACTTTTTTTTTTCTTTTTCAAACAAAAAAGAATAATAGAAAAATCGTGACCCAAAGGAACCAAAAAAATAAAAAATAAAAATAAAAATACTATAATATATATATATATGTATATATATATTGGTAGATAGATAATAATTTTTTTTTCTTTTAGAATAAATAATGTAGGATACCTTTAGTGATGATTAAAAAAGTACACACAAATTATTACGTAGCACAAAGAAACATCACAATTTTTAGAGAGATCAAAATATCTTACTGCCAAAAAAAAAAAAAGAAAAATAAAATGGGAAGAAATCAATTAATAAAAAAAATGGATGTTTGATAAGAAAAGAAAGAAAGCAAGAATAAAAAAAAAAAAGAGGATTAAAGAAGAGTAAATAAAAAAAAAAAAAAGTAAAAGAAAAAGAAGGGCACAAAAAGGGGAAAAGGGAAAAGAAAAGTGTTTCCTTTTCGCGGAAGTTTTTTTTTTTTTTTTTTTGTGTGGTTGTTTATATATCAATCTTTTAATCAACTTGGTATCTTTGTGGCTGTTATTGGTGTACGCTATTATTGTTCTAAAGAATGAAAAGAACAAGAAAAAAAAAACTAGGAAGAAATAAAGAAGAATAGCGTTCTCTTTCCCTCTCTCCCCCCCACACACACACCTCACTTTTTCGTTTCTATAACGATGGGATTAAACAAAAATGAACCAAATAAAAAAAAATTCCATACCCATCTGTTATTGTATCCGTTCATTTCCATCTCCCCCAAGAAAAACATTTTACATACATATACAAATAACACAACAAATCACCATATATTCGTTCTTCCCCCACGCGTATAAAATTATATTATTATTATGTACACACGTCTGTGCGTGATTCCTAATAAATTATTTTTTTTTTACTGTATTACTGTAAACTTGTTCAAGAAAAAAGAGAGAAAAAAAAAACATACATCTAAATATTATATATATAAAAAAGAATATATTATAATTATAATAATAATAATAATAAAAAATAAAAAAACATATAGAAAAAAAGTATAATTAAAGTATTAAAATCATTACAGGATTCCCTATAGAATATAAATATATAAAATCATAGATTCATTAGTAAAATAAAAAAAAAACAACTATTAAGAAAATAATAATAATAATAATAATAAAATATATTTACCTGGGAATAATATTGGTAAGTATCATAAAGTCTTGTAAACACATTACAACAACTACTCATAATCATTTTATCCACAAATTCTTCCGCTTGTGGTTCCGTAAGTTGTAGTTGAAATCTTTCTCGTAGTTGTTGTAAAGTTTGTTCTCCATTTTGGAAACAGGGTAGTTTTGAATCTTTGCACATCATTTCTACCAGTAATATAATATTTTCACAATGTTTACGTACTGCTAAAAATCCTGCTTTCATAAGTGCTTTATATTCTGCAAATTTTTCTCCATGAATGCCTCCCAAAATATCAATGTATTCTTGTGGTAATTTAAATGGCGCCATTTCAAAACCCACAGATCCAGGTGAATTTGATAATAAAAATCCAAAATCGATATCTATATTTTTTGTGTGTATAAGTGTTATGTGGTATGTGAGAAAACTTATCATTTTACTTTTTATATTAATGGAAAAAAAAAGTGTTTAGTACTTACGAATTAAATGACCTTCATTATCAATAAGAATATTACCATTATGTCGATCTTTTACTTGAAGAATATAACATGCAATAGAATATCCTGCTAAACTTCTCATAAATGCGTCCTGCGCCTTTATGAACTTATCCGAATCGGGGGGTCCAAAATGCTATCATATATAGAGAGTGTAAGTATTCTTTCCATTGTTGTTGTCCCTTCTCTCTTTATATGCGATAGTATTTTTTTTTTCAATTGGGAGATTTTTTTTTACCTTTTCATAATAATCATTTAAAGTAAAAACGGCTCCCTTTGGGTTCCAGCCTCGGGTATATGCATCTTTTTTGATCGAATGAATCGAAATAGTGTTACGAATCGTTTCAATCAATCCAGAAGTATCGGATGTAACCAAAACACGGAAACTTGTAAAAAATAGGACAATGTTATTATTTAAAAAACTTTCATCTCTTTTTTTGTTTCCTGCTCTTTCTCTCTCTCTCTCTCTCTCTTTTTTTTTTTTTTTTTTTTACAAGGACTTACTATTTCACCCAAACATCTACATTTGTATCTTCCCAAATACGTTGCATTTCTCGAATTAATTGAACTGCAAATTGTTCTTGTCGTAAATCAGAACCTTGTTTTACAATGACCGATAATAATCTCCAATTGGGAAGATGACCATAAGGTGATGATGCTCTAATGCGTGCTTTTTTCAAATCCCAATCTTCTGCAAATACAGCAGCTATGTATATATATATATATATAAATATTTTTTTTTTTAGTTTTAGATACTAGGGAATATAAAAATAAATAAATAAAAGATAACTTACCACTTGGATCTTCTTTATTAACTACCCATGCAACTAATTGTTCATCTCCCATAATTTCATCAGTTGAATTTGGCCCACGAGTGGAACCAGAATCTGAGGTTGCAGTCGTAGTCATAGCGGATGGAGTATTACTAGTGTTTGAAGTAGATTCTCGTGTAGTTGCCATCACTGATGGTTGTACATCAATACTACTCGTAACACCTCCTCCATTTTTCATTTTTGCCATCCGTTGTTCTTCAAGTGCCATCATTTCCTTAATAATCCGTTGTCGAATTTGTTCTGTATTTTTTGCTGATGCTGCACGATTCGATCCACCACTTGTGGATGGAGTTGCAGTATGAACATTTTGTTGTAATTGTGCCAACATAATAGCTGCTGTACGCATACGTTCTGCATATTCACCTACTGTGGCTGAATCCTGTTGTTGGTCTACAACCTCTTCTTCTTCAGATTCAGATTCAATATGATTTTCATTCGATAATCCTTCAGCTGGATTGGATTCAATATGAGTGATACCAAGTCCATTGGTTGTTAATGGTATTGTTGTTGTTGTATTTTCAGTCTCAGAGGATGTCGTTGCTGTGGGCGCTACAACGTGAGTTCCTGATTCAGTGCTTACTGGACTACCTATTGGACTACTTGATCCACCTATAGTTTCATCAAATTGTGATCTTGGTGATGTTACACTTCTAGGAGATCCAGTGGTCGTTCTTTTTCGTCTTGACATTTTTCGTTTCATTAATCGTCGCATTCGATAAAGTGCTGAAGAATATCCATCATCATCAAAACTGAGTTCATCATCCAATACTTCAATCATTAATAGATAAGGTGCCTAATTTATTAAAGTAATAATAATTCCACCCCACACACACCCTCTCTCATAATTAGTTATTTTATTTTTCTTCAATAAAACATCCTCCCCCCTCCCCAATAATTTTTTTTCTTTTTTTTTCTTACCCGTTCTGCAGAATTTAATACTACGGCATCTGATGGACTAATTCGAACAACACGATGATGATGAGGTTTTTCAGCTGTGGCAGGACACCACATAGGAATACAAATTTCAGCAGGTAAATTATGATTTAATAAAGTTAATTCAGCATTCAAAGCGGAGGTACGTGCTTGTTTAGGAACAATCACCAAACGTGTAGCAATATCAACTAAAGCAAGCAAGAATTGCATTTCGGATCGGAAATAATTTGAACGCAGCAATGATCGGCGATGATCCCGACTCAATTGGGATAAAGTGGAATATTCTTCATCATCCGATCCATCAGAATGTGCTGTTGTTTCCAAAGAAGCTGTACTAATCCGTGGTGGTGATGTTATACTACTACTTGTTGATTTCTTTTGTTTTTGGTTCATATCTTCATTGGATGATGTTTCGGAAAATTGAGATAATGAAGGTGACATGGGTGCAGAATTGGTAGGTACAGTGGATTGACCCATAGCTGTCATCTTTGGATCAAATACACTGATACCATTTCTTGATGATGATGCTACACTATTCGATAAAGGAGAAGGAGAGGATGTAGGTCGAATCTTGCGATTTAATTTCTGATGTGCTGATTTAATATATCGTGAAACAGAAAATGCTTTGCCACGATGTAAATCTTCCAAAGAGGGTGAACTTGTAAATGGATTTAAATAAGGTGGACGACGTTTGGAAATAGGTAAATCAGGTTGTGATACGGATTGAAAGGATGATTCATGTTGTCGAATATGATGCGCAATACGAGGTGATCCTGATTCATCTTGATCCTCTTCCCCTTCTTGATGTTGTGATCCACTTGCATGAGAAGAAGATCGACTCATTGAACTTGGACTACCCCCATTAAATGTATTACGTCTTGCTAACATGGGAGCATTACTTGCTGTGATACTTAATACACGATTTCTACGTCCTTGTGCAATAGCAATATCACCTGCAGGTCGTGTCATCAAAGGTTGTCCAATACCCGCCAAAATTGCACCAATGCCTACTACAGTAGGCATGACATTTTCACGCACCCTATGTGTTGACATTCCAAAACTTAAAGATGCAGTAGCATCTACTAAATCTGTATTTTGTTCTCCTTGTGTTGCATTATCATCAGAAAATACAATAGCTTGACATTTGTTTAATACGCGTTTACATAATTCAAAGGATGGACTATTTGGACTAGCTGATAAATCAGCAAGATAAGCTTGTAAATACCAAAGACTCTATCAATTATTTATTAAAATTAAAAGAAAAAAAAATGAATATATTCCCTCTTTATTATTCTGTCTTTCTTTTTCTTTCTTTCTTTCTTTCTTTCTTACCAATATAGCCAAATGAGTGGATTTTTCACACATTTCTACTAAAAAACATTCAAGTGCCACAGATTCGCTAGGACGACTAATAAGTAAGTGCCTAATAAGTTAAAAAAAAAAAGGTTAATATATATTATAAAAACAACCTAATAATTTGTTTTCTTTTTTTTATTGTATATTTACATGAGTTGAGGAAGAAAAAACTCAATTTCAGAAATGGGAAATTTCTTAAGTTCAGCACAAAGGTAGTGTTGAATACCAACATTGTCAGGATACCGAAATAAATATGAGACAGCGATCCAAGAGTTGAAAAACTCGGATGTAAAAAGACGTAATAAAAGTGCGTTCGACATTATATTATATATTATA
This sequence comes from Circinella minor, assembly GCA_016758965.1. Lineage (NCBI taxonomy): Eukaryota > Fungi > Mucoromycota > Mucoromycetes > Mucorales > Lichtheimiaceae > Circinella > Circinella minor. Next base: position 38,440 of record JAEPRB010000239.1, read on the forward strand.
TATTATTATTATTATTTTTCTACGCGCTTGGAATGATGAACATTAACTTTCTTTTCTTTTCTTTTGTCTGTGGAGGGGGTTGTTGTTGTTGTTTTCTGTTCCTGGAAAGAAAAGAATATTAGACAAAATGGATTTCTTTTTTGATCCGTTTTTTTTTTACTCCCGACCTACTTCATCTTTTTACCTTTTTAACAATGGAGTGTATTTTTTTTCAATTAGTGTCGTACACACACACACACACACACACAAAGAAAAAGAAAAAAAAAGAACCACTAAAGCCAAGTAAGGCTGTGAATTACGTAAAGAAAAAAAAAAAAAAAAAAAAAAAAAAAAAAAAAACCACAAAACAAAAAAAATATTTACATAAAGAAAAAAAAAAAAAAAAAAAAAAAAAAAAAAAAAAAGAGAGAGAGAGAGAGGGTTTAATGAAAGGTAAGTGTTCTTAATTAATTAAAAAAAAATGTAAAAAGGTTGACAAAAGATGAAAAGAAAAAAAAAAGGGCTCTCTTTAATACAGGTTGCACACAGCCAACTTTTTGTGAAAAAAAAAAGTAGAGTTAATCCATGTTTCGTTTGCTGGATACAAAAAATTATATATATATATACGCGTTATAGTTACTTTTTTTTTTTTTGGTCACCGCTTAAATCCATCTTTTAAGCAAAGAAAAAACCTGTACAGATTAATAAAAAGAAACTAATATAATGATGTCTTTTTTTTTTGTACGACAAGATCATCCATGCTGAAAATTTTCACCTTAACTAAAAACTTTTTAATTTTTGGGAGAGTGTACAAAAATATAACTTTGAATGGTTAATAAAAATAAAGAATGGACACCCATTTATACAGTTGAATTCAGATCTTGTTCAAGAGATATATTTATAGAAAGGTTAAAATCTGTTTATTCCCCCCCCCATATGAATAAACTTTAACAGAAAACGAGATGAGTTACTTGGGTTACAAGTTTCAATAAAACATTATTTGTTGTCATGAAAAGAATAAAAATAAAAAGAAATGTAAATCTTTCATTGTCCATTTTAAAATAACCTCAAAAAAAAAGTGGGTTAATGGTCGGCAGAGGTTCATTTTCAATTTGGCAGTGGGGTTTTTTTTTCCATTTGGCGCCTGACCAAATCGGACTGGTGAGAGATGTTTTTTACTTGGCGGTGCGTTTTCTCAAGGGAATAATAAATTAACAATTTTTATTTTTATGAAACTTCTTGAAACTATAACATTTGTTCACAATTAAGACATAGAGGGGAAAAGGACATAGAGTGCCTAATCCATCCTTTACAATCATTGGGAGTAGCATCACAAGCAGGGTTCATAATGCGTAGGGTAAAAGAATCGCCCTTCGTTAAAGAAGAATTAATATCAGAGACGGCTCTCCAATGTATTGAAAAAAGTGGTAATAATAAGATGAAGAGAAAAACAAACTAATCCACAATATGTAAACCATTGATAAGATTGAGCATTAGGTTGATTTGTAATAATTTGTTCGTAATTACATAGTATTTGGGATTTTAGTATCCTGCAATGCTAATATATCAAAATTCATACAGCGTAGATAGCGGGTATAATTTTTTTCTTTTTCTTTTTCTTTTGTTTTTTTTTTTTTTTTTTTTTTTTTTTTTTTTTTTTTTTTTTTTTTTTTTTTTTGATTTTCTAGAGTACCACCAACCTTAGCAATTAAGTGAGGCAATTTTTATCATATAATTAATATTTTCTTAAAAAAAAAGGAAATAGGGATTATCGTTTTACGATAATCCTCCGACAGATGGAGTCGGTTCAGTTGGAGAATCCATAAAATCCTTCATATCTTCATCTTCATCTTCAACTTTATCATCTGAACCAGAGGAGCTGTGATATAAATAATCGTCATCGTCCTTTTATGGAGGGAGTAATGGACCACAAATAAGAAGGCTGGCCAGGCTATCGTCTACCATGTTAAGAGTAACACTAACATCATATCTTCATGGCCTCCAGGTACTGCATCTAGTGTACTGATTTTGGTGCTGTCCAAAACAGTCTCACCAGAAGCCAGAGATTGCTTAGTACCAGAAGTACTATTAGGAGTAGAGGAGCTACTTGGTTCAGCAACATCGTATCCAGCGCCGAGAGTAGACACTACAAGAGTTATTTTTTTTTGGGTACTAGACCCTCTTCCTTACCTGAAGTGGTGGAACCAATGTGAGTAGTAATATCATTTTGTTGGGACGATGTAGGTAGATGGAGTGGTTTAGATTGTTGGAATGTTTTTGCTTTTTCTTTGGTTTGTGGAACTGAAGTGGGTTGAGAAATATTAGTAGGTGTTACTATCCGCCCTAATACGACTTTTTTTATGACTAAATGAATTAGTAAGGTATGTACATGCAATAGCAATAACAATATAAGTCGTTTGATTACAGTTGAACCAACGGCAATTGAGTCGATCAGAACAGTCATTATTACGATTATGAGTTGTTTCATGACAATATCTACAGTAGGCTCACATGTTAGCCCGAGTTACAGAAGAAACTACAGGTATCCCCTTTTCTGGAGTGCCCCAGCACATCCTGTGGGTTAAATCGGCATGCTGTATATCTGGTAATTGTCCTACTAAAATAGCAAAACCACCTCCACCAAACCGACCCTACTCGGTTCGTCATATAAACACATATGAAGAACATTTCCATATTGAGAGAGACATGAACGGAGTCCAGTTTCTGGTTCACTACGTTGTATGATAAGGAGCTTTTCTAAACGAACCCTGATAACCTAATTATCAGGAGGGAGAGAACGAATGGCTGGATATGATATTGTATCCGAAACTGCACAAGCTTGGTAATTAGTTCTACAATAACACGACCATTTTCCCTATGAGTGGTGGTACCAAGACCAATGCCAATGGGAAAAGCCAATCGAACTTTATCATGAAAACTTTTGATCTAAGTTTGTTGTCAGTAGCGTCATATATGCGCTGGATGTCCATTAGAAGTAATAGATAAAGACAAAAAACAGATGGATCAATAGGTGCTGTTGCGTGTAAGGTGTCTACTTAATGTCTGAGCATAAGGGCGAAAAGAAAGATCTTTAGCAGTATTTGAGTCCTTGATTTTGGTAGAGTTGGATGCCATGGTGGTATAGTCCAGAGTTGTTGTTGTTACCAGTGTTGTTGTTAGTGGTAGTACGGGAAGGTTTGGCTGTGAGGGAGGGGAACCCCGAAGAGCAGTGGATTATTCTCATTAACCCATAAAAAATATTTTTTTTTTCATTGATGCGATTTAAAACGCCGCTAAAAGAGCACAAGTAACTTTTTTAAAGAGCTTTTAATAGTAATTGTGTTTACACTTGCAAACGGCTATGTGCATCCAAGGAGAGGCTTGCAAACCATCATAGCATTCTTCTTTTTGGCGTACGACTAGCATGTACGTGATGCGGGGTGACGCTAAAGGCACACAAGTTGTTTGCAAGTAGTTTTCTCTTTCTCCTAATGAGATTTGGGCATCGAGATGAGTCAGTAGTTTGGGAATTGATGGTTCTTAAGCGAACGTCGCTAGATAGGTGTCTGTTGCGGTGGCAACGGGCTGATTCATACGATGCTTCAAGTTTGGCTTCCATGGTTTCGTAAAGTATGTTTTTTTTTTCTTTTTTTCTCTTGTTGTATTGCCACGGATTCTTTCTAACTTTTTTTTTTTGGTGAGCTTTTTCAATAGTAATTGTGTTTACACTTGCAAAAGGCTATGTGCATCCAAGGAGAGGCTTGCAAACCATCATAGCATTCTTCTTTTTGGCGTACGACTAGCATGTACGTGATGCGGGGTGACGCTGAAGGCACACAAGTTGTTTGCAAGTAGTTTCCTCTTTCTCCTAATGAGATTTGGGCATCGAGTTGAGTCAGTAGTTTGGGAATTGATGGTTCTTAAGCGAACGTCGCTAGATAGGTGTCTGTTGCGGTGGCAACGGGCTGATTCATACGATGCTCCAAGCTTGGCTTCCATGGTTTCGTAAAGTATGTTTTTTTTTCTCTTTTGTTGTATTGCCACGGATGCTTTCTAACTTTTTTTTTTTTTGGTGAGCTTTTTCAATAGTAATTGTGTTTACACTTGCAAACGGCTATGTGCATCCAAGGAGAGGCTTGCAAACCATCATAGCATTCTTCTTTTTGGCGTACGACTAGCATGTACGTGATGCGGGGTGACGCTGAAGGCACATAAGTTGTTTGCAAGTAGTTTTCTCTTTCTCCTAATGAGATTTGGGCATCGAGATGAGTCAGTAGTTTGGGAATTGATGGTTCTTAAGCGAACGTCGCTAGATAGGTGTCTGTTGCGGTGGCAACGGGCTGATTCATACGATGCTTCAAGCTTGGCTTCCATGGTTTCGTAAAGTATGTTTTTTTTTCTTTTTTTCTCTTGTTGTATTGCCACGGATTCTTTCTAACTTTTTTTTTTTGGTGAGCTTTTTCAATAGTAATTGTGTTTACACTTGCAAACGGCTATGTGCATCCAAGGAGAGGCTTGCAAACCATCATAACATTCTTCTTTTTGGCGTACGACTAGCATGTACGTGATGCGGGGTGACGCTGAAGGCACATAAGTTGTTTGCAAGTAGTTTTCTCTTTCTCCTAATGAGATTTGGGCATCGAGATGAGTCAGTAGTTTGGGAATTGATGGTTCTTAAGCGAACGTCGCTAGATAGGTATCTGTTGCGGTGGCAACGGGCTGATTCATACGATGCTCCAAGCTTGGCTTCCATGGTTTCGTAAAGTATGTTTTTTTTTCTCTTTTGTTGTATTGCCACGGATGCTTTCTAACTTTTTTTTTTTTGGTGAGCTTTTTCAATAGTAATTGTGTTTACACTTGCAAACGGCTATGTGCATCCAAGGAGAGGCTTGCAAACCATCATAGCATTCTTCTTTTTGGCGTACGACTAGCATGTACGTGATGCGGGGTGACGCTGAAGGCACATAAGTTGTTTGCAAGTAGTTTTCTCTTTCTCCTAATGAGATTTGGGCATTGAGATGAGTCAGTAGTTTGGGAATTGATGGTTCTTAAGCGAACGTCGCTAGATAGGTGTCTGTTGCGGTGGCAACGGGCTGATTCATACGATGCTTCAAGCTTGGCTTCTATGGTTTCGTAAAGTATGTTTTTTTATTCTTATAACGGAAAAATTATTTTGCGTTCTAATTTGTTTTATGCAAGTATCAATATTCGATTATTAGAAGAAATTTATGCTTCAGAAACACCAAAGAGTTCTTTTCAAGAAATCTTTGGATATAGCAATATGGGGAAGATTCCATCAAACTCCTGAATCAAAATATCTTAGTAATGATAAAAGTGTCATATTATATGAGCAGATGTATTTTTCCTTATCAAAATCAAAAGACATTTACGCTCAATTTTGTAACTGTAGAATCAGATAATAAATTATTTAACTGACCAATATAATCCTGCACCCTCAGTAATATTATTATGGTGATGGTCGTCAACATGTTCGTTTTTGGAATGTTATAATATGATAATATTTGTACTCTATTCGTTTTGAGAAAGCCAAAGTAATTTGATCCTTTATGGACACAATCGAGACTCAGACGGTATAATTTTTGATACACATACTTTAGTGTGTATGTTACTTCTACTTGTGTATGCGGTATTTGGGTGATCGATTCATGATATCTTTTTATTACAGCACGATTTATGGTGACTCTGTAAAATTCACGACTGTTTACTATGGAAAGGTTAGATACAGACGCATTTATAAAAATGATTGTTTGGCATATGTGCTATGGGATATACATGCACAACGCCTTCCTGTTTTTATCCCGGCAAGAGATACCTAAAAAGTGTATGTATATACATATTAGTATTTCTAATTATCTTTAATACCACCGATCATATTTTTATAGTGAGTGGCCTGTTAACCATCACGGTCATAAAATAAAGAATCAGTCATAATGATAAAAAAACATATGGGTTTATTTTAACTTTCAAAAAAACTCGCACATTTTATATAGAAGTTAGTCATCACAAAATAGGGCATACTATACTTGTTGTTTAAATGGACACGAAACTGCTGAAAGGCATCAAAGTTATGAGTGAAAAAATTTTGACTCTGTTAATCGCCAGATGCTTTGACATTTTTTTTTTACTCCAGCAGGAACATTAAAAAAAAAAAAGAATCGATAGAAACTCTTCCCAACACCTTTTTAAAAATAATACATCATGGCTAGTAAAGGAATAGAAAAAAACGCTTCTATACAACAAGAAGCCGATTCAACACTAGAACAACAAAGATTACTTGAAATAAACTCATCAATACGACAACAAATTGATTTAACATTAGAACAACAAAGATTGCGTAAAATACAAAAGGTATAATAATTAAAAAAAAAAAAAAAGGAAAAAGATAACGAGACTAATATCTGATATTGCTCATGTCGCAGAACTTAAACGATGATTTAAATGAAAGTAGTAGTACTGCTAGTATTTCCTCATCATCAACAACCCGAAAAAGAATATCTCCTCGTCTTGCTGACAGACAAACGAAAAAAGTGAAAACATATAAGGTAATTTGAATTACTGCATTGCATAATAGTTTATTAAGCGTTAATAGTACCCGAACTAATTGTTCTGTTCTTTTTTTCTAGACCCCTGACTCAATAAAGTTACCAAATCAATTTTGCAATGTTGGATCAAATCTTTTAACACTTGCTGATAGTATTGTGGTCACTGGTAGCAAGAGCAACTACTTTTATGGGTAAGAAGCCATATTAGATACTTGCTTGCTTTACTCATATTAATAATATGGATTTTATACATGGCAGGCTCAGCAAAAATAATATAATTGATATTGATGATGACAGTATTGGATCTCAACTCAAGTTGCTAAATACAAGTAAAAAGGCAAAAGTGCTCAATCAAAAGTTTAGATCGAATTTCACCAATGATTCTTTTGATTTTTCCCACATCACAAATATTAATAAGGTAAGGTAGGAAGGAAGAACACTGGGAAAACGTCAAAGTTAGTTATAATAATAATGGTTTCAACTGACATTTTATTATTTTATTTTTACAGATCAAGAACATAAAAAGCCTGAGGAAGCATTTGAAAGAAGTCGAAGTATTTTTTCCACAAAATAAAAAAGATCGAATATTAAAAAAGTTGCTTTACTCTATGTAAGTTGCGGTGGACCAAATAATACTCCCGGTTATATTGATGTGTACTCATTTTTTACTATTGTCGTTGTTATTGTCGTTATAGCTTGGATTTTCATTCAAATGAACCTAAAAAAATGATGAATGATTACTGGAAACGTTGTAGTGAACAATCTTTAATAGTTAAATTCTGGGGCTATCTTTTCGAGGTGTTCTTTGGATACGATGATAGTGAAACCTTCTTACAATGGTACGTGTATGGTGAAGGAGTGATAACAAAGAACAACGAATATAAAAATTTACTTACGGCACCTATAAAACATAATTTAATCAAGGGGTGATACTCTTTCCTTGGAACATAAAAACATGGATGGAATGACAATTAGATTGGATTTACGAATCATAATCTCTCGAATGAATGATGAAGGATCGTTGGAAGTAGGAACTGGGGAATTTGCCTCGGCTCTTACAATAAACAATACAAAGCTTTATAAGGACAAATTGAAGTCTGTTTTGGTGAGCAAAGCTCATCTAAATAATATTATCAAAAATATGAAGAACGCAACACCAGCAGCAATTAAAAATATCAAGATACCCCTAGTACAGATCATGGGTGCTACATGCTATGTCTATTCATTATCTCTGGTTGATAAAAAGCTTTACTGTATGCAAGAGGTTTGCTCGTTCGTATATCCACGGTCATATCTTGGAATTGAAAATGGGTCTCTGCATGATATGCTGAATTGCATGGCTAAAATCAAGGTATGTTTTTAGTTTTTAATTATGTTGTCGTGTTTATGGCATGCAATGAGTATTTAATATTAATGATATCAATTTTCAATTTTTCTGTTTGTTTATAGTCGATGCTTGAGGATGTACGTGATATGCAAATGAAATATTCCCAAGACACCTCAAGTGATATGGAAAAGTTGTATGGTAAAAAGAAACCACCAAAGCCATTCAATTATGATGAATATATTTCAGAAGTAATCAATGTATTAGCAACTGATATTCAAGATGATAATGATTATAATGAACCTGAAACCGATTATTTTTATGACAAGAAAACTGATGATTCCACTGAAGAAGCCGATGATAACGAATAATAGTAATAATAAGAAACCCACATCTCTTTTTCATATGAAAATGTATATCCAAAATTCCTCCACCATCACCACCACACCTTCCGCAATTCCCAAATTATATCTTTATTATTAGTTTTTAGTAAGAGTACCAACTTAAAATATTATAATTACAAATACAATAAACGTTTACACAAATAAAAGATGAGAGTGATTCTTTTTTTCTTCTTCTCATTTAACCCTCAATTAATCATTTCTTAACAACGTCATTTATGGGATTAAAAGGGACAGAAGTGTGGGGTGAATAATTTGGCGATCCTGTCAACAACATTATTTACGTATCAGCTTTTTCATTACTCCTTTTTTGATACTTTCCTTCCAGAAAGTTCCGTTTTACTAAGATCACCCCCCCCCCCAAAAAAAAAAATCACAATCACCAGCTGTAACCATTTGTTACAAACAACAGAATCATCGTCAACGCAACAATCCCAACAATCAGCACCAGCATACAAAATAATTGTTAAAGAACTACGAGAGGTATGGACAAAGATAATGGAGAAATAAACAAGGTCTGTTGAGTTATATACACTTTGCAAAATTATATTCTGACTAAGGAAAACGACGCGGCGCTATTTCAGTGCTACCTAATAACCCCTTTATTGGGCAACAGCAGTTAAAAATGGCAAAAAAAGAAACAACGAGTTGTTTTTTTCTTATACAGTGCCCATATGAAATCGCATTCAGTAGTATCAACTCCCTCGATGAAAATTAGTTCGAGACACTGGACTTATTAATAGTATGTATGTTTTCATTGTTTGCGTCATGGATGCGTTGACCATAGAGCAGTAATAGTTTTGATGGCTATTAATAATTGTATAAAAAAAAAAAAAAAAAATGGGGCAAAAAAAAGAGAATATGATAATAATCAATATTTATATAGAAAATATGTTATGATTGCGGGTTGGCCTCATCCCACTGTGTGTTAATTATAAGTTAGGGCTATAAACAACAGCTAAAAAAATCCAAAGTGAAAGTCTACAATGGATGCCCAAGTCAGAGTTATATGTAAAAGTCCATACAAACATGTCTCATTCCACTGCGGATTGGTCTTATCCATTGTGAGTTGTTTATTGATTGGGGTTGTGTGAAACAGAACAAACGCTCAGTTTAATTAACTTAGAATCAGCCTACTGTGGGATGAGACTTTTTTTTTCGTACAATTTTGACTTGGACATCCATTGTAGACTTTCACTTTGGATTTTTTTTAGCTGTTATGTATAGCCCTAACTTAGAGTCAACTCATAGCAGGATAACACCAACCCGTAGTGGGATGAGATGGGTTTTTGTTTTATACAATGACTTTAATTATTATATATGTATGGATTATCACTTTGTATTTTTTTTTTTTAACTGCTGTTCCGTATCACACTATCAACATTTGCTACAACCATAGGCAACAAAGTTATAATTCACACCCTCCATCACAAAATATGTAATTCTGCCAACATCTGAAATTACACTGCCATTATTAATTGTCACCTCCTGCCAATCACGAAAAATACACCACAAATCAAAAAGGCCACGCCGATCATTAGGAAAAATCCTGTATCATGATAAAAAATACCCCCACACAATATACAACAAGGCAAATTTTTATTGTCACATATTAAGAAAATATGTGAATTAAATCATTTGGTTGATTGGAGTTCCTATCAAAAAAATTTGCCACTAAATATGCCACAATGAGGGGGGGGGGGATATTTTATAACTCATTTGACATAGGAACGTTATTAGGTCAGAATCACATTTTCTTTCATGATACCTTTTTTTTTTTCTTGTCGTACCTGTAATTCATATAAGATAAACCCATTCACCACTTATCAAAAAACAACTCCGTCTATTTTGGAAAACACCCCCCCCCCACTCTTTTTTTTTTTTTTTGCTGTCAAAAATACCTACATTTTTTTTTTATTGACAACCATGTATTCTCAATTACGACTTCAATTATTTAAACGTCATGTTTCAACTACTTATTCATTAAACCCATTTTCTCGGTCATTATCTACTTTTGATGTAAAAAAAAAGAAAAAAAAAGATTTTTATACTTTTGATTCCTTAACCCATTCGAAAAAACCAAAATTATATTTAAACTTTTTCTTCTTTTTTTTTCAAATTCCAGGGTCGAAATAAACTTTCTAATATGTTTACGACATTAACAAAAGAACAAACAGCTGAAGATAATGTCACAACAAGTCATGGATTACTACTTAAAGGTGGTTTTGTACGACAGGTATATATATATATATATATATAAAAGGGCGGGTGGAAAGGTGTTATTATTTATTTCTCATGTGTATGCAAAGAAAAGAACTGAGCTAATCAATGCAAAGGAATATATAGTCTTCTTCTGGTATTTATTCCATGTTACCACTTGGACTTCGTACATTAGAAAAAATTGAAAATATTATTGATGAAGAATTGAAATCTATTGGTAAAATTATATATAAATTATATATGTTTTTTTTTTCTTTTTATTTTGGTATAAATTATATTAATGATTTGATTTATAGGTAGTCAAAAATTAGCATTACCTGTATTATTATCTGCTGAAAATTGGAAAAAATCAGGTCGATGGAATGCTTCAAAAGGCGAGGTAAAACACCCCGTTCCTTCCTTCCTCTCTTTTCAAAAAAAAAACAGTATAATATATTCAATTATTATAATTTTTTTTTTTTTTTTTTAGTTCTTTCGATTAAAAGATCGTCGAGATACGGATATGTTATTATCACCTACGCATGAAGAAGAAATTACACAACTTGTTGCAGCTGAACTTAAATCATCTAAACAATTACCTATTCGTCTTTATCAAATTGGTAGAAAATATCGTGATGAATTTAGACCAAGAGCAGGTCTTTTACGTGGTCGTGAATTTGTTATGAAAGATTTATATACATTTGATGCATCTGTTGAAGATGCTTATATTTCTTATGATCTTGTTGCTAAAGCATATCAAAATATCTTTCAACGTATTGGAGTTCCATTCGTTGTGGTAAATATATATATACATATATATATATATATAACGAAAGAAAAAGAAACTATCTGATAATAACTAAACACTTTATTTATTTATTAGGCCGAAGCCGATAGTGGTAACATGGGTGGTTCTAAATCGCATGAATATCATCTTATTTCACCTGGTAAAAAAGAAATATATTTTTTTTTCTAATGAATCAAATAAAAAAAACAAACGTTTTACTAAACACTCTATTTAATGTTTCTATCTAGCTGGAGAAGATACATTATTAACATGTTCTAGTTGTGGTTATACTGCAAATGAAGAACTTGCGATTGGAAAACTACCAGAAAATAATGATCATAAAGCCAATAATGTAATCATTGATATAAATGATACCACTACAACAAACAATCAAGCATCGACTACCCAACTTGAATTTACAGCATTTAATAAAGAAGGTGAATCTTTACATAATGGAAAAGCAATTATAGTCACTCTTCCTGGACGATCTATCAATCATATAAAAATTGAAAAAGAATTACGACGTTATCTTGAAGAACAAAATATTATGTCCAATGATGGTATACTCGATTTAAAATCAACTGTAGATATCAATCAAGAACAACAAGAACAAGTGTTATCAAATCATGTATTTATTGATGATTCTGTAAAAAGTTATTCACTTTCTTCATCATCAGGAGGACAATTGATTATGCATGGACCAGACCATTTCCGTACAGCAAGTGCAGGTGACACGTGTGCATCATGTAGTAGTAGTAGTAGTATTAGTAGTAACAACAACAACAATAACAACAATAACAACAGTAATGAGAATAAAAATAAAAAAGAGAACGCACTGACCACTGTAAAAGCGATTGAAGTAGGACATACATTTTATCTTGGTACCAAATATTCCAAAACATTAGGATGTGAATTTTTACCTAATGATCGACAAAAAAATAAACAAAAACAAGCTGCCGAAATGGGATGTTATGGTATTGGTATTTCACGTATGGTAGCTACTGCCGCTGAAGTATGTCATGATGATCGTGGTATTGTTTGGCCTGATACGATTGCACCTTATCGAATTTGTATTGTTCCTACAAGTAATAATAACAAAGAACTAAATCGATTGGCGGAAACTATTTATGATACATTAGAAGATGTTACATTATTCAAGGTCAAGAATCGTGGATTATTTACAAATGATATAGTAATTGATGATCGTAAACAAATGTTTGGTTCTAAAATGGCTGATGCTGAATTAATTGGTTATCCATTTATTATTGTATTGGGTAAAAATGCGCTTGAAGAAGGCATCGTAGAAGTAAATCAACGTATTCAAAATGAACCTAATATTAAAAACAAAGTTCCTATTGATCAATTAGGACAATGGTTATTTGAACGTCAAATTATTTAAAAATAAAATAAAATAATCATCTTTTTTTTTTGTACATGATCATTTTTTTTTTTTTACTTCGTCTATTTAAAAATTAATATACTTCTTTAATCTATTACTATTTTATTTTGTTACCAATAGTATTAAAACTATTATACATTAAAAAAAAAATAATTAAACAAGTATAAAATATAAAGTAACTATTTTAAAGTAGTAAAAGAAAAAAAAAAGAGTAAGTTAAAAAAAAAAAAAAGGTAAATAAATAAGTGAATTGAATTTTTTTTTTCTTCTCCCGTTAATTCCTCATCAATTGTCTTTCTTTCCTCTTTTCTTTTTCTTTTTTTTTTTTTTTTTGTTGTTGTTCTTCTTCTTCTTCTTCGTCTTTCTGTTTTCTACTTTGACTTCTTTTTTTTACTTCTTTTCAATAACTAAAACTATTTAAGAAAAAACAACCTTATTATTTTTTTTATTATTTACTGAGTAAAAAAAAAAAAAAAAACAGCACGTACCTTTTTTTTTTCTTCTTCTTACGTTTTTAACTCTCATATAAATATATATATACACACACTCCTTTTCTACTTCTTTCTTCTTTTATATATACTATCGAAACAACTTGATGCAACCACTTAATCCCAACGTTGCATTTTCAAAAGATCATCCACGTTTTGGTGTACCATCTTCTTTGAATCGTCTTTCTTCATCATCATTGACACCACCACCTTTATTACAACAATCTAATTCTATGGTATTTAATCCTGCCATCACTCGACCACGCGAATATGGTCTTTCACCATTTTCTTCTCGTCATCAACAAACAGAATTAGATCAAAAGATAGTAGTAGGTAATAAAAATAATCAACAACACTATCAACGTCGTTGTGCTTTAGGTAATTTGACAAATACATCTTCATCCACGGGTACTTTGGGTTTATCTTCATCTACTTCTTCTTATTATTATCAAAAACAAGAAGCAACAACAACAACAACAACCACGAGAGAACAAAAAAGTGATTATCCACGTCAATATCAACACTATCATTCTTTTCAAAAAGATTCTAATACTACTACTACTTCTACTTGTTCATCTACTGCATTGACTTCTGGACCTCTTTTATTATCATCCAAGTTTGATCCATTTTCTCCTTCTTCTTTAATGAATCAACAACAAACAACATCATTTACTCGTTATGATAATCATCATTTATCGTCTACTAGAAGTATTGCAGCAGCTATTAGTGCTGCTGGTAATAGTAGTAGTAGTAGTGGTGGTGGTGGTGGTAGTCCTATTATTGTTCCTGGTACTACTTCAGGTCCTTCTACTTCTTTAACATTATCTTCAAATAATCTTTCATCTTCTTTGGAACCAACAATGATTGTTCCTAGTACTGTTTATTCTTCATCTGCTATACCTACTACTACTACTACTACTAATGTACCTTCATGTCTTACGTATGGTGGCGTTAATACATCATCATTAACAGTTAACTCAGGTAACAACAAATCAAAAAAAAAAAATAGATTCCCTCAGCCCTTCTTTTTTTTTTTTTTTGGGAGTTCTTTACATAGAACTTTAATATACTAAATATAATCCTATAATGGTGGAATATAATAATAATAATAATAATAGATACACCCGTTTCAAGACATCTATGTATTACCAATATTCAAAGTGATAATGATGTTCGAACAGTAATGCGTACTATTCAAGTAAGCCATCTTTTATTTAGATAAAAATAAAAAAAAAAAGATGCAAGAGTCCCGAAATAATCTATCCCCACGACTCTTCTTCTCCCCCCCTTACTTCCAAACAAAAACATGTGCTTTTTTTTTCTTCACTTCCGAAATTATTATTACCCGACTAAAAAAAAAAAACATCACACACATTATAGGTTACAGGCAGTGTCAAGTCTACTTTTGGAGACTTTTTACATTCACAAAATATGTTAACAGTATCATTTTATGATTTACGTATTGCAATGGATGTATTACAAACACTTAAATCATCTTTTTTATCGTTTGAATCTTATGAAGGGATTAGAGTAAACTATATATCAGATAGTATGTTAACTCAAATCTATGGTATACCATTACAAGATAGTCGATCGGATAGTACAGTAATTATTTCTCTTTCAGGTGCTTATGATGATTTAATGGCATTTAATTATAAGGTAAACTATTTTATTATTATTATTATTATTATTATTATTATTATTATTATTATTATAGAATACAAAAATATATATAAACTAAAAACAAATGTATAGGAATTCTTTGATAAATGGGGTGATCCTCGAAGTACAATAGAAATGCATTTTTCGGGTAATCGACGTACAATAGAAGTGGAATTTTATGATCAACGTGCTGCTTCTAATATTGCATCTGACTTGCCAAAGTATTCTTCTCAGGTAAAAAAAAAAAATTAGAATGTGATCTATTGGACCCTGGAAACCTTTTTCTTTCGTGAAATGAGTGATGACATTATTTCTCATCACATAGTCAAAAGATAAAAACCCTGTTTTTTCTCACCAATGTTTTTTTTTTTCTTCAATGGATTATGTTATTTATTTATTTTTTCTCAGGGTATTACATTTCAAGTAAGTGGTAGTAATTGGCGTGATACTACAATGTTTACCCCAACATCATCATCAAATTATATGGGATTTCCCATGTCGTTATCTCCTTCACCTACTACATCAACTTATTTTACTGGTTCAAATATGAATACTTCTTCAATAAGTGGTAATATAAAACAAGAACAACAACAATTATATATGAATCAACCTTCTTTACAACAACAACAACAACAGTCATTGTTATTAGAATTTGGAGATTCAATAATAAAAGATCAAGATCATCGTTCAAATACATTTTTACATCATTTAAATCAAACTACTGACAATCAACAAGGAAGTGATAGTGATGATACAGATTCACTTCATCATCGTTATCATTCAAATGATGTTGTTATTACACCACCTACTTCTACTTCAGGTGGTACATTTAGTTTATTTGCTAATACACCACCTTTCTGTTCTCGAGATCTTTTATCTACTTCTTCTGGTTCTCCTGAACAACATTCTTCATCTACTGAATCAACGCTTCATCAACAATTACAACAGTATAATCGTAATAGTCATAGTACTATTCATCCTATGAAATCACGTTCTTTTACACCTTCATCAACATCAAGACGTTCTGGATCTTCAACACGATATGAATTAACATCATCTTATTCTTATCAAGATAATACATTTGATATTCATCGTGTTCGTAATGGTAAAAGTGTAAACAACTATTTTTTTTTCTTTTTTACTCGAAAAAATGAATTTAATATGTATATATATTCATAGGAACTGATATACGAACCACATTTATGATTCGAAATATCCCCAACAAATACACACAGGTAATGTACATATATATATATACTATGTATATATGTACTATCCATATATGGCATAGTATAAAATAATCTTTAAACTGTTGTTTCCGAAAGAATGGGATTTACCATCCCCTTGGGTTTTTTATAAAAAGGAGTATAATTACTTACTTTAAATATTTTTTATTTATAGGAAATGCTTAAAGAATGTATTGATGCCACTCATTCGGGTACATATGATTTTCTTTACTTACGTATCGACTTTCAAAATAAATGTAATGTAGGCTATGCATTTATTAACTTTGTGGATGTAAAGTAAAGTATTATTATTTTTTTTTTTTTTTGTGTACGTACTTTCTCTATCATGTTTATATATTTTAATCTTTTTTATGATTTTTTTTTTTTTGAATGATAATAGTTCAGTTATTACATTTGCACGTGAAAGAGTTGGAAAACGTTGGAATCGTTTTAATTCTGAAAAACGTTGTTCTATTTCTTATGCAAATATTCAAGGTAAACAAGCTCTTATTGAAAAATTTCAAAATTCTACTGTGATGGATGAAGAAGAATCCTATCGACCTAAAATTTATTATTCTTCTGGTCCTCAAAAGGGTGAAGAAGAAGTAAGTTTATTTTATTTTTTTTAAGGGGGGGGGATGGGGGGTTTAATTTTTTTTAAAAAAAATAACCATGAATTTTACAATGTTTTATATAAGCCCTTTCCATCACCAACAATACCAGTTGAATTGAGACGACGACGACGTCAAGAAAATCGCTTACAAGATTAAGTCTTCAATTATGGGGACAAAAATAACACAAAGTGAAATCCTTTTATTCTTTTTTATATATCCTGCTCTTTTTCCATTTTTTTTTTTACTTTGAATATATTAAAAAAAAAAATACAACAACCCCCTTTTTCTTTTCTTTTTTATAACAAATTGTACATTTTACCTATAAAAAAAAAACACAAACACAAACACAAACACACAAAAGATGATGATGATGATGATTATTATAAGATAGACATTCTCCTCCCCCCCCCTTTCTTATTTCCCCAACTTATGTTTTATTATTATCATATGATATTATCAGTTTTTGCATATTTTAACCAGAATCCATTATATATATTGTACTTTATTTTGTTCCTCTCCCCTTTCCCCTCTCCTCAAGAAATAACACCTTCTTCTTGCTACCTATATCATCTCATATATAAAACGATAAATAAATAAATAAAATATTGGCTGTTGTATTTGCTTTATATTTATTATTATTTATTTCTAATAATGTGAGAGTTTTTATGAATGACCTATTGTTTTACCATCGTTTGTGGGTCTATATTATAAAACCAGTAAAAAAAAATCGACACATCTATCATATGAAACGAACGGGAATAACTGGGTAGTAACAGAGAAATTTATTTATATTATGCAGAATCCTCAACATATTGCCACTCCCCCTTATTTTAAAGTCAGTGATAAATAATAAAATTGCTTTTCTTTCTTTTATTTTCCACTCTTTTTTTTTTTTTTCTTTATAAAACTATCATGTTCAATAAAAGAAAAAAACACCATTTTATTTACAAGTCCTTTTCTGTTATATACCCACCACTGTGGACTTTTCAGCTTGGAACATGGTGTGAAGTGGTCCAAAATTTAAAATGGGGGCAATATAAGAATTTTGCGCGTTTTACGCGATCGTTTTATTATTATAATAGTAAAATGTCAAGAAACCCCTTTCATTATAAACAATGGGTGAATCAACAAAGCACAAGAGCAACACAGCCTGCGGTGTTAGCATACGACTACTTTGATTTTGCCCGGCAGCTTGATTCTAGTGAAGCCATCACAAACGTGACTTTTGACCGTGCTCTAAGCTATGCCGGGAAAAAAGCTGACAAGTACCACCAAATATATACATCTAAAGCAAGAAAGAAAATGAGTGTAAGCTCTTCTAAATATAAAAAAAGAAACATTTGATGTTGAAATTGCAAAGGAGAAATACGTAGGGCAGCTAGTACAGTCATTAACATTATTATTACCTTTATTCCCATATCGATACTTTATTATTTCTTGTAATTACGTACAGCAATCTGCCAATCCAGATTCACAATTTGGTTCGGATTATAAACGTTATTGGAAAGGCGTAAGCAACAGAAGGGTGGCCAAACGAAAATTAGAAGTACGTAGCTGAGAAAATGACGGATATAACTGCTAGTACCATGGAATCAATTGCCGAAGACATGGTAGACCTTGCCCGAAAACGACACCATTCCCTTGCTGGTTCAATATCATTACCATCATCAGCTACCGATCCTCCAGTTATCCCGTCTACCACGACGCATACACCTACCGACCTCCGTACTGCAATTATTCCATGGATGAAAGTTGTAGATCAATTTGACACGAGGTAGGCACTGAACAAACTCAAAATTAAAAGCATAAAAGTATAAATAACCTAATATAAATTAGCCTTAAAAACTTGAATAGAGTCGATTTTACGGAAACGGGAGTTTATGATCTTTTCAAGAAAAGTTTAGATGCTGACTTTTATAAAAAAAAAAAAAAAGTTGAACAAACCAGTCGAACGAGATTGGGTACCTGATGCGTATTGTGCCGCATTATTGAAAAACATGGCAGAAGCCGATCCTGATCAAGAAGACTTTGTTGTTTCCTCAAAGCTAAACCCAGGGCCAATCTCAACTAACAACAACAACAGCAATAGCAAAAAAAAAAATAACAAAACCGTTATCGTGACCATCTTCGTCTCGGTGTAGATCATCGTCACCGTTAGCGTACGCGTCGACGAGTCGACCATCGACTCAAAGAAAGAGAAAGGTTTATAATAAACTTTGCCTATGCTCTTTCCCCCCCCTCCCATCGGTCACCAACAACAACTTGGGTTGCAAAGATTGGGTATAACAGAAAACGAAGGTGAACTGATAGTTACGGCTTGAACTTCTTTGTGCCAGCCGTTCCCTATTACGTTTCCTGGAGTCACAAATGTTCCATCTTTGGTAGTATAATTCCATCAAACATATTTTGAACTGCAAGAAGAAGATCGTCTTAATCTTCCTCTACAGATGGAACCCAATGAGCCGCCATTTAATAAATGTGCCAAGTCTTCCCAACGGGTTCCATACAAATTTTTTTTTAGCGATTCATTTGCAGGAATCTGCTAGGAAGAAATGAATTCCTAAATCGATTGGCAAATCGAATATTTGGGATGTCCTTTGGGTATGTTTTTAGAACACCCACCATTGAACCGTGTGGGGTATTGAAATAGTTACTGGAAACTGGTAAGAGATATTAGATTACATATAGAGCTTTGATCAGTACGTAAAAAAAAAGAGTATAACAATGATTGTGTTAATCAATCATATAGGCTAGATTTATTAACTTCTCCGATCATTGGTCATCATGGTGAGCATACGAGTGCCATTTTTATGGAGTCATTCCAATTATCAATGCACTTTTCTTACAATATAACGAAAAAACCGACATTGAATGGTAAAGTATTTTTTAGCTCTTTGAATACATGTATATATATATATATATAATCTGGCTGTCAAATTAAAACTAACTTTGGGCATATATATGATAGCATTGAAATTGAAGCCGACGCAACAAAAAGACACAAGTGGGATGGGTTAATGACTACTAGTAAAAAACCAAAAGCAACTATTATGATGATCGAATTTGCAGGCGGCTTTGCATATGAAAAAAAAAAAAAGAAAACCAAGCACATCACCGACACTCAGAAAATCTACCGTAATGCATTAAGAGTGGCTCATTCCAACAACCCCAGCGCTTGTGTCCCTCATCCTCGCATCTTTATCGTTCTTACCATTAATAACAAAATTTATTTTTGAATCATGAACTCAAGTCGACAACAAGGTTTACATTCGTAAAAGGTCTATTGAAATCGTTCTTCCCACTTCCTTTTCAGAATTTCTCGAAGCTGTCTCAATCCTTCCGTCCGTTTTTTCATGGCGAAATGCTGTCATGGATTATATTTCAAAATTACCAAAAGATAATCAAGCAAAAAAAAAACGCCTACAACACAATATCTTCTTTTTTTTTCATTTCTTGTCCCAATTTCGACCAGTGTGTTCGATCTCCAAAAGAAGGTCAAGACAATCTCCTTCTTCAAGTTCAAAATATGTTTTTTTTTTCAGGAACTGTCTCACCAAAGATGGAACATGAGGCAGCCCCAAGACATCTGACGGGCAAGTATTCGTTCATCTTTATTTTCTGCTATACCCAATCTTTGCAAGAATGTAGCAACCCAAGTTGTTGTTGGTGACGGATAGGCCAAGTTTATCATAAACCTTATTCTCTTTCTTCAAGTCAATGATCGATTCGTCGACGCGCACGCTAACGGCGAGGATGACCAACTATACGACAACGATTTTGTTGTCTCTATAGCACATTATATAAATATGTATAAATAACAGTGTTGAGGTGCCAACAGGCGGAAACAGGAGGCATATAGGCCTTTTTCCATACGGAATAGGCGTTAAAAAAGCGAACCATTTCGTTCAATTAAAATGTTTATAAAATTAGGAGTTAAGAAATTATATTAAAAAAAAAGAAAGCATTAAAAAAAAAGGTCTTCTATTGTCTACGTATTTGTATTTTGTATGTTCTACTGGATTGGTTTCGTTGGCATCTTTATATAGCCCAGGTTGATGTTTTCATATAAATCCCAGACTCCTTTTTTAGCTCACGATACCAGTCGACAAACAATTAATCTAATTCTTCTTCATTGATAGTCGATCTTAAGCTTTCACTTTCTTCGTTCAAAATACTATCAATGTAACCATATCACTTATTAAATCTTCGTTCTATCCTCATCAACAAAAGTCATAACTTGTTTCTCTTGTCCTTGGCATTCTTTTTGTTAAATGTACTTTGCAATACGCAGTAATTATAATAAATTATTATTTGCTTACGCAGCATATAAAAGTTTTGCAGGGTAGCAAGAAAAATGTCAGAATACTGTATGTGGTGTGGATTAAGTATTCCTACCGCAATTAAACTGTGATTGTATCAATGTATACAGCGGCTCGTATATAGGGCATACATTTTGTAATTTATTGCTATTTAAAATAGCTACTCTCCTTAAAATTCGTTCAACTGATAAATTAATCAACTAATGAGATTGCACTTAAAAAGCAAGTTTTGCTTCGAATGGTTTTGTCTTAAGATATTGTTTTAAAGGATATCCGTAGGAAGAGACAGTCTTGAAGCAAAAGTATTTTATGCATCGCTGTGAAACAAATTTTGCTGAGTTGGTGGGATATTATAAAAAACGCCGCAGCGTACCAAAATTGTTTTTCTTTTCTTTTCTCTCTTCTTCTTCGACACCTCCCTCCAGGCTTTAGGTGGCCAAAGGAATTTGACGGAACTCAGGACTTCATCTATGCCACTTGAGATGTTGTTGCTGTTTTATTTTTTTTCTTGTTTGTGCATGCTAAACTGGCTATTGTCCTTGGAAGCGATGTACCCCA